>PISX010015752.1:0-48597 GCA_004024625.1 Mellivora capensis
AAAAAAAAATGCATCTATCATCTCTGCATTTATCTATCTTCTGGAAGTTACAGTTGGGAAGATTACTCATTTAAAATAAACTCATGTTTCTCTCCTCTAACCCTGGTGTTTCTGGGGAAGATTTATGAGAAGCTGTATTTCTTCAGGGAGGGAAAGTTTGTTCCATGGTTTACAAAGGTAGGGAATTTCAATGATTCAATTGTTGCCATTAAAAACAAAAGAAATCATCTTGGAGATGGATTAGGACTAAACATGTCCTCAAAAGAACAGGCTGGAGAGAGAAAGGAAATTATTTAAGAATAAAGTTCTCCTTAGAGAATAATCCATTATATAGTCTTGGACTATTGGACATGGGTTGGGTGAATTTTATAAGGGATAGGCATCAAAACCTGGCCATTGATGATCCTTTGGGGGGCAGAACATTCCTTCCAGCATTAGAGTCTACAGCTAGCTGAGAGGACAGCTGTGCTGCTGGATGAGACTGGAATTTTCTCATGGGCAGGTTAAACCTTTTGGAAGCCTCCATCCATGTTACTTGTGAGTGGCCTGGTGTGGACTGCAGATTCATGGGCTGTTGGCTTGATGCTAATTACCTCTAAGGTCCCGTTTTGCCAAGAGATGAGGTTTTGATCCATGAACAAACATATCTGCAACATTAGGCCCCCCACAGAGGATGGGTGTAGGACAACCTAGTGTTGCTAATGGGGCACAGTGGTCTCCCACATGGTCTATGGGGAGCTCTCATGGAATTATTCCTCATTTAGAGGGATGCTTACTGTATACAGGAATGGAAGGTGGCCTCAGTTCTGCAGATGCCCTGGTATCTTTGGAGAACCACACAATACCCCTACGTCTACAGACATGGTGGGGTCATTGAGGCAATGGTTTCAGAGACTCTGGTAGCTTGCTCCTACCACCAAAGGACAAGACACTCAGTCTCCTTTCTCTCTATCTCCATGTCTAAGGAATTCTACCTTTCTTAATCAGAACTACTTTCCTCGCTAGAAAGAGAAAGAAGGGGTACTCTGTCTTGTGCAACAACAGGGATGACCCCATGGTGGAATTTCCAGTGGGCTCAGTTTTATTAGTTGTACCACTAGAGGTGAATGGATATCTGTTATGATGTCCCATTTTCCAGACACCGTGACATTTAGGAATTTACCATTACACATCACCTTCAGTGAGCAGTAGTGAATATGGAAAAGCTTACTCAAGATTCCCTCCCCTTTAGAGCTTGTGTTCAAGTCAGAGGCCTTGAAAAGTTGGTATGCCTGTGACCATGGCCAAAGCCTGGGGATCAGCCTCTGAGACCACACTCTTCAATGGGGCAACCCAATCCAGATGTTGGGAGGAAGCTCAAAAAGGCAGAGAGATGCCGAATGCTAGAGGAGTAAGCATCCCTGGAGCCAGCTCGGCTAGCATCATGGATTCTGAACACGACTTTGCTCTCCATGGTATTAGCCAAAAAGAAAAAATGGGAAAACGTGGAGACGTTAAGCAAATATCGTAAGAAATGAATTTGTAGAGTGAGACTAGTAAAGTCAGAGAGTTGTTTTTCCCCTGAAAGGTATTAATAAATGGCAGTGACAAAAAGTATGAATGCGGTTGTAATGAAATTCTAATGTTTTGATAACCTGTATAAGCCTCACTTTACCGGAAGATGCTTCTAGAAGACAGTATGAACTCTCTCTCCTCATTAAAAGGCAGAGGGTTTATTGAGACATCTTTGCCCACTAGGAAAATGCAAATGCTGGTGCCTACACAGGGAATATCATAGAAGTTTACAAACAGCTGTGACCCCCTGGGGGTTGCAGAGAGTGACAATTCCTGGGACAAGAAGGCAAATTGAGCCACGTCCTCAAGGCTATGAGAGAAAATGAACAACAACAAAAAATTTTCCTAAAGTCACAGCTTATTCAGGACGAAAATTCAGTATTGACTTTAAGCTCAAAAGGTGCTGAACTTCCTGGCAGTAGCTGTGAGCACAGAGGAAGGAGGGGCCAGACAATGAGCTGGGACTCGGGGAGCCTCTTGGAGAAAGTGGGGCTGCAGCTGAGTGCTGAGCACACAAAAGATGGGAGCACACAGAGGGTGGAGAAGCCAGAGCCAGGAGAGGGGGTAAGACTGCTTTCTCCTTCCTCTCTCCAAGGTCAGCCTGGGCCTCCTCTTTCTGTTCCTCTCCTACCTGGGACTTCACTTCTGCTGTCCCTCCCAACCAGAAGGGCTCATCCCTTCCTTCACAGGGAAAGCTCAGTCAAATGGTCTCTGCTTTTATAAGTCTTCCCTGAGCCTCTAGCCTGGGTTATAGCTCCTCACTCTACACTCACACGGAATCCCACACAGCCCTCTTCCATACCACATATCACATCGAGTATGACTCAGGGCTTTCCTGACTACTCCAGTGTGCACTGCACAAGGGCAGGGACCCTGCCTCATTCATGCTAAATCCCTGCCACACAGCTTGGTGCCGGCTATAGAGAAGGAGCTCAAGACCCGATGGGGGAATGAGCGGGCACGCTCTGTCCTACACATGATGTTGGGGGCTAACAGGAGGCAGGGAAAGGTAGAATCAGGAAGGGCAAAGAGCATGAAGTACTTTGGGAGCACAGCGCAATGTGGGAGAGTGGGGCCAGTGTGGGAGGACATTACTGGTTATGTCACCTTGGGCAGGATATAAATGGAAAGGTGTTGGGAGGTAGGAGAGGTAGGAGGACAAAAAGGGAGGTGGTCGGGTGACAGGGACTTGCTCTGCTTTTCGAAAATGGGTCTTGTTCCACCTTCTCTTCGAGAGACCAAGCCCATTCACGACTCCTGTCCTCTGTTCCCAGCCCGGGGCAAGGACAGAAGGGCCAGGCAGTGGAGGGCAGGTGGGGTCTCATCTTGCCATTTCCACTAATTCCCTTTGTGACCCTAAAGAGAGCAAGAACTTTATTATCCAAGCCTCATCTTCCCAAGATGCAAAAGGGAGAGAAAGTAAGGTGGTGCTAGGGAGGGAATAAGAAAATATATTTGGGAGTGTTGGATATCCTACAGGAGGCTGGGTCCTCTCCACATTGTGAATTCTGGATGGCTATGTCCTAGGTCAGCTTTTGCCATCTATGATTCAACCCACACTTCTGGCCAGAAGAGAACTCCCCACCAGCTGGGTTTAGGAGGATTCTCAACTGAGTCTATCTCAGAGTCGCAGACTGTCCCTGGAGATGATCTTTCCCAGTATCCCCAGCTGGAGGGACAGGCTGGTGGCAGTCAAGCGACTAGACCTAAACATTGTGTTCGAACAAAGTAGAGAACTTCCTAATATGTTACATGCTTGGTTGCAATTCTGACTCTAGAACCAACCCTTTCCTTGCTCGATCCTGATTCTGTTTGGAAGGAAAAAATAAGGTCAGGGAATTTGAACAGAGGTGTCTTTATGAGCCAGCCCTGCCTTGTTCAGCCTCTAGTATTTATTTCTCTGTTTGCTATTTGCAACTCAATACCAGGACTTGACCTTCTGTTGCTGCAGCTGTTTGGGAGATGAGGCAATTCAAACGTGAAAGTCCCAAGAGAAGCTGTAAAGCGATGATGCTGATGATGACAGTGATGACGACGGGTGTGTGAGTGTGTACGTGTGGGGGACTGGCAGAGAGAGGCAGAGGGAGTTGAGGGAGGGGGAGAGCCCTTAGCCGCACCAGCTACCTGCACCTCCATTTATTTAGAGAGACCTCCCTACTGTGCGGAAGGAAGTTGGTATAAAAAAGCAAAAAAAACTCAGGATGGTATATTTTGCAGCATCAACTTTGGGTTTGACTTCTCTCTGAAAACAGTCAACTTTGCAGATTTTGGGTACAGTTTGGTTTTCGCTGGGGACACTGGGTGTCTTGAACTTTTTCTTTTTTAAATTCAGGAAAGCAAGCCAAGAATTCTAAGTACTCATGTCCCTCTCCAATGAGACAGTGAAGGAAAGATTTCCAAGGATGAGAACTGAATAAATACTACTGAGAATTCAAATATCCAAGGAAGGGACTCTGCCAAAATAAATCACACCCTCTAGGAACATTTCCTATAATTTGCTTTTCTTTTCTTTTTCTTAAATGTTCCTCTCTTATAAAAGGCTAAAAAGGTCAGAAGTCAGTGGCCAGCAAGTTGGACTTTCTCTCCAGATTTGCTGGGCCCTGCCAAGCTGGTGTTAGACACCGATAGAAATTTTGAAGATCCTCAATGTAAAAAGCCAATATAGAATCACAGTTTATTAGGCAAGAAAAAATTGACCTTCACAAAAGGACTTCAATTTGTAGATTACTTGGTTCTCTTAAGTCAATGCTAATTTAAACATAAGAGACTAATTTGGAGAAGTTTTTATTCTTGCTGAGATGTAACTAACTTCTCTGAAATCACCTGCAATTTTCTGGGGAAAGGAAGGGAAGAAAATGAACTCCCATCTATTTGAATTATTTATATTTGTCATTTTATGGAATCCCGACAACACCTAAAGAGGTAGGGATTATTAGATCACTTTTGTGCATGAGGAAAGTGGAGCTTGGTGAGGCTGAGAAACTTAGCTGAGGCCACAAGGTAGCACTGGGATCTAACCTGGGCCTTCCGATGCCAAAATGATTGATCTCTTTCTCCACACAATGCTGCTGCCAGTTTCAGAGAGAGCCATCTCTGTCTTTTCCTTCCCCGTGTCACCATTTAAATTCAAGCCTCCCCACCCATGCACGTGTCAGTGCAACAGCCTTTTAACTAGTTCCCAACACATTAGACCCGTAGTTCCTGAGCTTTGGTTGAACAAGTGCCAATCTGGCTGCTCTTTAAGGCAAGACATCTGTGGCCCAATTATACATATACATTAAAAACGCTATTAATATCTGGTCAAACTTGTATTAGATAAAATTTCTTAAAATACAATATGCTTTGGCACCATAACATTTATTCCAGATGAAGATTAGCTTGCAATGGTTATAGAATTAGGTGGACATCAATTAGCTTGCAATGGTTATAGAATTAGGTGGACAAAATGTCATTCATGTGCCCCTTGCAGCCTTTGCAGGGGACCGTGTGCTCCCTTCTCTCCAGCCTGGGATGTGTTCTCACTGTTGTTGGGCACAGGCACTGAGAGGACTGCATCGTGGTTCTGGGACACCTGCTACCTCGGGAAACCCCTCCAACACCCTGTCTGCTTGACTAAGTCCCAACTTGCCTTCACCGCGCAGGGCTAGTCCTGTCCCTGGGGAAGCCTCCTGTCCCCTCAGACTGCCAGTGGTGGCCCTTTCTCTGCTGCTCTCAGTTCCTTCAGCTCTCTCTGTCCAGAGAGTGACCTTGACGGCCATCTGTTCTACCGAACTGTCCATTCTCTGATGTCACGACTATGTCTCACGCTTGTCTGCCTTTTCACAGAGCCCTTCATGGCATCCCAGCAGCCGTTTGCTGACAGTGAGCATGCCTAATGAATGAGGTGGACATTTCCAGCTCTTGGGTTTGCTTTGGTCATTTTATTTTCGACAATCAGTGTTGTCAGAAGAGTTTACTAGAGACACAATGAAACAACTTCAGAGGAAAACAGAAGTTAGGAGTTTCAAATGCAAAAGGCTTCTCTGTGAAAGGGAAATGACTGGTAAGAACTGCAGGATCTTGGCGCCTGGCTGGCCCAGTCAGTGGAGTGTGCAACTCGTTGATCTTGGGGTTGTGAGTTCGAGCCCCAGGTTGGGTGTAAAAAGAACTGCAGAATCTAGGTGAACTTCTCATAGAAGGTCAACCAACCTTTTGATTCTGGATGCCTACATTGTCCATTTTCCCCAGGTTGTTTGGGTGTGTGTTAGAAATCGGACATGTGGTGCTTAAGTCAGTTGGATCTGTTGTTTCATCAATGAGCAGTTCAAGTGGGACTGTTTATTTCTTTGCACAGACATACATCTGCTTTAAAGTGGCCCATATGCAGGAAGGAATGTCTTACCAGCACACATAAAACAGTGATTTTTAATTATCCTAATTGCTTAGGAACCCAAGTGATTTAAAAAATTGTTCCCCCCTTATGATTATAGGATTAAAGAATTCAATACTAAATCAAATACAGTATGATCACAACTTAATAAAGAAAAGGTATGGGGCACCTGGGTGGCTCAGTTGTTAAGCATCTGCCTTTTGCTCAGGTCATGATCCCAGGGTCCTGGGATCAAGCCCCGCATCGGGCTCCCTGCTTGGCGGGAAGCCTTCTTCTCCCTTTCCCAATCCCCCTGCTTGTGTTCCCTTTCTTCCTGTGTTTCTCTCTGTCAAGTAAATAAATAAAATCTTAAAAAAGGTAAGAAAAGATAAGGGCAAAAACTCTATTAACTAAGCAAACACATTTTTGGTGAGCGCAAGAAATGGTAAAAAGAATGTGATAGGGGATGATCACAGTGGGAGAATCCACTGGACTGAGCAGTATTTTCCAAAGTATATCTACAAGCAGTGCTTGGGAGGAAACAAATTGCCTTCTGTCTTCAAATGCTGGGGGCCACTGAGAGCCCACATGGTTTCAACTCCAGTGCTCCTGCAGCTACTGTCGGATCTCCCCTACCATTTTCCATAAAGCTTCCCTCCTGGATCCATCATTCCTCTGAACCTAGGTCACCAAGGTCACCATAACCTTCTTAGTGCTAATCTAATTAGAGGACTGTGGCAGCTTGCATCTGAATTTTGTATCACTTGACCCTGTTGACTCCATGCTCCTCAGTGATGTATCTTCCTCTCTGTTTCCACGACCCCAGGATCTCCTGTTGTACCTTTTTGTTCTCTGGCTGGTCTTTGTTAGTTTCCTTCTTGTCCTCTTTTTCTTTCCCCACCATGACTTGCAGGACATGACTCTTGGGGTTCACTGCTTAACCTATTTCTCTTCCCTGTCTACACAGGCTCCCTGGGTCCCGTCTTCTCTCGCCAAGCTCTCCTCTTCCTGCCCTCATCCTGGTGGCATCACTGCCAGCTCACACCAAATTCTGGAGTTCCTTCCTAACACTTCCCTCTCTCTCATCCTCCTCTACACCCAGTCACCAAACCCAGTCGTTGTGTTTCCTTAGCACCTCTGGAATCCAGTCTCTCTCCCTTGCTTGCCACTGCTTTGGCTCACCCCCTCTCTCCGCCACCACTTCCCTGCCGTAGCTGGCCAGACTGCTCTAAAACACAAATCCGATCACGCCCCTGCTTAAAACACTTGCTGTTATTCTCCACTGTCCTTGGAGTGGGCTGCCATGACCAACACCCCCCATGGCCTCCTCCCACTGCTTCACATTCTGTCCTATGCCGTACCCCACTCCTTGTGTCTCCTGGAAGGAGCCAGAAGCCCAGCCTGGGGTCCTTGTTAAAGCTTCCTTCTCTCTAGGATCTCCTCCCTTCTCAAGTCTCCTTCTGCCCTCAGCGTAAATGTCACTCCTAGAAGCTGGTTTTTACTCTGGTCTGGTGACATGCCCTTTCTGGGCGTATCCCTCACGCCTCCTGTGCTCCGCTCCCTCACACAGCCTTTCACGCAGGTGATGTTTGGAGACTTGACTGTGTGTCCCTGCTCTTTCAGGGCGAGAACGCTGCTTGTTAGTCAGTGAACAGCCAGCACAAAGCCCGTGCTTATCTCACAGAAGACGCTCAACAAATATCTGCTGAGTGTGTCAAGGACTTGAGGATCCCCAGTATCCAACAGTCCTTGGATTCAAGCCTCCGCTCTGCCCCTTACTGTTAGGTGTTAGCTGGACACTTGGGTAGTTGGGGCCTGGGTCCCCAACAAGAAAACAGGGAGCCGGGATGTGAAGATGAAACCGCACCGGCATCCTGTTTCACAGCTCAAACGAGACCTCAACAGCTTCCTGTCTGGCAGCCTCTGCAGAATTAACTTTTGCAAAACATCCTGAGACAAGACAATTAACCATAAAACATCAGTCACTGTCACAGGTCGAGGCAGTTCATCCCCACGTGTCAGCCCCAAAAGACCAACAACACATGAACAAGAAACCAATAGGTAGACAGGTGCATGATCAAAGCCCTAATTGGCACACGGTAGCAGCCAATCCACAGGGGACCCCCCCTCAGCTTGCTCAAGATAGTTCTGTAAAAGAGTTTCTAAAAACCCCTCGATCTGAATGCCCAAATGGCAACCCTCTCAGGTCCCCTCCCTCTCCCGGAGCTTCGTCCTGTCGCTCGATACACCTTGTCATTCTGCCCACCACTCTTGGTCTGGTCCACCTCTTCATTCTTCGAAGTGGCGTGACCAAGAACAGAGGGCACTAAGGGACTAAATCTTGTAACCTTACCAGCAGTGTGCCCTTGGCAAGGTTAATATCCTACCCTAAGCTTCAGTTGCTGCTCTGTAAATAGAGATCATCGTCATTCTCCAAATGACTGTGAATGGGTTTGTGCTTCCAGAACCATCTGCAGTCAGTACAATGCCTGACCCTCCCTTCTCCTCCAAGTCCTACACTCAATTCCAGGAAGCCAAAATTCAGGCCTGTTCTAATCGATATCCCTAGTGCCCAGCCCCGTGATGGGTTCTTGGTGGGAGCTTAATAGATTTTTTGATCAAAAAATGCTTGAGGGAAGGCAGCCAAGTTAAAGACAGAAGAAGAAAGAGGTGATACAGGGAATGTGGACAACAGGGAAAAGGGGGGAGCACAGCATAGACACAATCTCTGAGTTGCTCAGGTGGCTCATCTGCTTTCGAAGGACTGGGCTGAGCATACTTCCTGCCCTCTGAGATAACCTGCCTCAGCTCACTCTGGCCTCGGTGCCAGTAGGGGGGCTTGGTGCCCATGTGACCGGCCTCACTCCCTTATTGGAAACAGCTGCACAGACAGCAGCCAGGGGCTGGAGCTCCAGGAGAGGATTTCACAACCTCTGGGGCTGAGCTTCAAGATAAGTTTCAAACATTGTTTATGTACATTTACGTGTGTGTTTCTCCGGGTCTCGGGTCTCTTCAGATGGCAAGGAGGCCCAGCCTTGCCAGATAGGCTCAGAGCGTGCCTGAGTTTTTTGTTTTTGCTGATAGTAATGGAATGTACCGGCCTCCCACTGTCAGATCTGAGAGAGACAGAAGAGATGAAAACAAAGAAGACAGCCAGTTCTAGTGGGTCCCTCCCAGAGCACATGAAGGGGGATGGCCCAAATGGAGGTAAAAACAACAGGGGAGGGGTTAGACTGGTCAATATATCCATTGAATTCCATCCAGAAAAAACCAGAGTTACAGTTCCTCTTTTCCATCTTTTTCCCCTAAGCAGTAACAATAAGATATGGGCCCCGATTGATGTTAATCTTCCTGGTAGGAAAGGGCCTGGTGAAAGCCCATGAAAACAGTCATCATCCATCTCCCTTATGCCTGCGAGACATAGGCACAGGGCTCCGAAGAAGTGTGGAGAGTTGACTTCAAATTGATGGAGAAGGAAAGGGAAGATGCTGTCTTGGATGAAAAATAGGGAATTGGACCAGATCACTGATTCTTAACCCTGGTTGCCATTAGAACACCTGGGGGAGCTTCTAAAATCCCAGTGTCCAGACATCATCCCAGATCAATGAAATAAAACCTTTGGGGTGGGATCCTGGGGTCAGTGTTTTTGGTTTTTTGTTTTTTAAGATTTATTTATTTATTTTACAGAGATAGAGTGAGTGCGGGCAGGAGAGGGACAGAGGGAGAGAGTGAATGAGAATCTTCAGCAAACTCTCCGCTGAGCACAGAGCCTGATGCGGGACTCAATCCCACCCTGAAATCAGATCTTGAGCCAAAACAGGAGTTGGATGCTCAATCGACTGAGTCATCCAGCACCCCCCCCAACCCCCCACAGCATGTCAGTGTTTTAAAGCTCCCCAGGTGATCACAATGTGCAACCAGGTTGAAAATCACTGGATTCCATGAAACCTGATCTCTGAAGTTCCCTTATATCCCTGCATTTGAAATTAGGGTGTTCTTTCTAAATCAAGTTATTTTGGTGGGTTTTCCCTGGTCTTTGCATGTCTGAAGTCTCAGAATGTCACATTGAGATATGTGTTTTAGAAAAAGCATAGAACAGTTATATATTGGAGGCAGGGGGATGTGCTTAGTGAACTCTACATTTTAGGATAAGATGTGTTGCTGGTTTGCTACTTAAGTGGTTTCTTCTGGCACCTTCTCTTGTGTATTGGCCCAAGGCTTTCCTGGTGGGTACCAAGGAGCAATAGGACTGTGAGCCCACCCCAGGAAGAAAAAGGAAGCGGAGCGGGGAGGAAGGAGGTGGGTGGGACCTCCTGCTGTGGTCCCATTCATGTTTTCCCTGACCTGGGGCTTGGACAGCTCTAAGAGGGTGGGCGCCAGTCCCGGGGAAGGGTGTGGCTCTGGGCTCCAGCCTCCATAGTCCTCAGCTCTGCGGTGGAGGCTGGAGTGTCCTTGGGCAGGCAGCCTCAAAGGCTCTGCTGGTGGGCCCCTGTCTGCCTCTGCAGGGCTGGGGTGGGTTAACTGTGGGGAGGATGGGGCAGACAGGAACAGAGGAGGAAGAACTGCCAGGTTTCTGTGAGGTCGACATGTGTTTGAAACAATTCAGAATGCAACGGAGAATGTAATTAGGTGATTTTTGTTTTTGTTTTTGTTTTAAAGGAAAAATTCAGAACCTGTGACTCTTGTTCACGAGCACATGCCTGGATGTAGTCATTTCGAGTTTATGGAAAATGTGGTCAGCCCCATAAATCAGGGCTGAGGAATTCTTACAGAGTCATCACTGTGTAAGTGATGCAGATCTGTAGTGAGTCTCCTGAAGTTATGCAAAACAAAAAAGAATAAGCATGTAGACAAAGCTAGAACATCATCCTCCCTCCCTTGGAATTCTTTCCCGCATTGCCACAAGGCAGCTTTGGTCCCTTCCTACCTATTCTGTGACCTTCCTTGCGTAACTCCATGCATACGTCAAGATGTCTGGGGCTTCGTCATGATTACAAGGACACAGTTCTCAGCTTCTGTTTTTCCATGTGTTTTAAAATTTTATCAGGATTTCTATAAAGGAAGCCCATTTAAAAGTAGGCGGGACAATAATCCATTTGGGACAGCGCTGAGAATATGGTCAATTGTATCCTAATTCTTAGGCCTTCTGTACTTCAAATCTATTACTTTGTGTGATCAGAGAATGAAAACTCAAGGCAGTATGGTGTTTCTTAAAAGTGTAGAGCACATCTTCAAATGTTAACACAAACTTTCATTCAAAATTCTCAAATAGGAGATTCAGTCTAGGTCTGATTTATTAGAGGATATCTTATCATTGTTGGACTTATCTCTTTGGCCTTTTCATGCCAAACACTGTTGGTCCTTGTATCTTATCCATGACACCATCCCCTATGACTTCTCAGGTTGACTCAGCTTCTGAATATGTTTCTGCCAAACCGGTGAGTGGGGGATGGAATGTTAACAAATCTTAGTGGAGATGTTTCTCAGGTGTTCTGAAGAAATGGGCTTATATACTTGACCAGCATATTCTGTCACAAAAAAACAGTACCGCTGAACCTGAGTTTAGGTATCTAATTGTTTTCCTTCTTCATCTGTTAGATGAGGGTCATGCATGCTGAAAAAACTTCTCAATTTCCCACAGAAACCAGATGTATAAGGCCAAACACCACCCCAAGTTTACCAGGTTTACAGCCTAGGCTCATTTCTGTTAACTGTAGACTTTGTACTTTAAAATTTGCTATCTCAGTGTGTCCTTAAGGCTTTTCACAGACAAACTACGAATTCCACATGACATAAGAGCCACATCAGGTCTGCATTTATATGACCTGGTTTCTTGCATGTCATACTTGCCTGCTGTCCCTGCCACAACCTGGAGGCAGGTAGGGCAAATTGCACAAGCTTTGAAACTTTAGACCAAATCTCTCAGCCATAAGCCACCCACTGTCACCAGGTGCATAGGAAGAGGGGAGGGGCTTGCCTGGTAGGCTGTGCTCTTGGGTTTTATGAGTTGTCCCATGTTGAAGAGTGAGTAGGGTAAACAATTGGGTACGCCTGATAGACATCAATTGCAATATGCTTTGAGTTTATGCATCAGCCCTTCACAGATGGTAAAAAAGGACGAAATAAATAACCACAGTTATATTTGCCATTGCTTGAATATAACTGTGTGTTCACCACTGGACCAAATTCTTTACAAACATTACCTTCTCCAACCAACCGACGTATCATCTACTTTATAAAGGTGAAGTTCAGAGAGTTTAAGTAACTTGCCTGGAGTTCTCCCACCTAAAGGAAATTCTTTATCTGATTTGAAAGGGGTTCCAAGTCAGACACCTTTATTTTGCTTTTGGGTTAATGTGTCTGACTCCCAGAGAAGTGGATGGAAGATGTAGTTTGCTGAGAGTTGAGGGAGAACTTGGTCCCAAGCTTTGTTTTATAAAGTTTAGGAATGAGAAACGAGCTCTTACAAAAAGAGCAACAATGTGATTTCGGCAGAACTGGAGTTGTTTCTAGCATTTTCGTTATGTGAACACAAGTTACTCAGCTTCTCTTGTCCTTCATTTTCTCATTGACAGAATGAAGATGGGCCAGATGGTTCCTAAGGGTCTCTGCTGGCTCTTCCCTTTCTGCCTCCTATTAGTTGGAGACTCTCCATGCTTGGCCCTGACCGTTTGGGGCAAATCCTCACCAGGGCAAAAGGCCCTCCTGAGATCTTGGACTAGTTGGGCCCAATATCTGATGGAAGTTCATGGGAGTTTTCTGTGGCCCCCATTTCCTCATCCCATCTTGTGGCTCTGGCATCTTGTTGGTCACCATAAGCAACTGCTCTGGGGAACAGCAGGCCTGTATCCTGGCACAACCTAGGCAAGAGCCAACCTTGCCTCTTTCACTCGTTGTACCTATAAATTAAGAAGCTCAAGTCCTAGGAAGTTTAACTTGACTTACTTCTGTCAAAATCCTTTCCAGAAAAAACAATACTCAAGGTCTTATAGAAACTAGAATTTTGAAAATTAGTATCTGTTTTCTCACAACATAAAATAACAGCTGCATATATCTGGAGTTATTTTAGTTCAGTGAAGTCAGAGGGAGAGAGAAAAACAATGTGTGCGTGACACCATGAATGAATCCTACCGTGTCTCCTGGCTGTGGACGCATCACAGACACACGATCATATCCTTTCCTTAGTAGGACCCACAAGGCATCCAGTTTTCCCTGGAAAAGGCAAAAACAAAAACAAATGTACCCAGGTTACAAATGAAACCAGAGCAGTGGCCAGCACAAACATGTAGAACTTTCCATGCTTCTTCAGCCATGTGAACAACATACCACTGGCAATGTGGTTGTAAAGGCTAAGTGACTCTCCAGGCCCTAAGTTCAGGGGCCTGCAGGAATGTAGGGGGAGAAGAGACCCATAACAGAAGGCTCTGTGCTCATGAAGGTACACCTGAGACTAGGGGGCAGCCTCAGATTTGCAAATACAGAGCTCATTCGGGCTCTTAGCTTTTGCTTTTACCACATTTCTGGCCATATTCTCACACCACGAGTCTATCCTTCCAACTTCCACTGAAGTTTTTTCTTCCCACTTAATGCTCAGAGTTCACAAATGAAGCAATAATAACAAATTCAGGAAAATTACTAAACAGAAATGTAAATGGAGCAAGACCAATGAAAGGCCCCTGGGATGCAGATCCCTGGCTGTCCCCTAGGCTCACTCAGCACTTGCTCACTAGGACTTGCTCAGGTATCCCAGGCTCGACAGACAGATGACCAAACATCCCAGATCACAACCCCTTTGGAGTTGTAGGTAGTAGGTTGAATCTGGGAAGAGTGGGTCTGTGAGTGCTCAAGTTTTCAGTGTGTGATGAAGGGAGTCTACTGCCTCTGGCCATTCTTGTTCCCCAGCCATGCTGAATGAGGCCGATTTCCCCTGCTGCAAATATTAAAAGGAAACAGTGACATTTATTTAGCTTTGCTCTATTAACCTTTAATATGTTATCTTCCAAGGCAGAAAGGACTTTGCAAATATGATTAAGTTAAGGGTCTCGAGAGGGGGAGGTTATCCTGGACTATACAGGTGGACCCAATGTAACCATGTGGATCCTTAATAGAGCAGGAGGGTCAGGGTCCGAGAAGTTGTGCCAACAGATGGAGAGTCAGAGTGATACCTGTGAGGAAGGTTCAACTCATGGTTTTTTTGGGAGAGGGAAGTGGGCCAGAAATCAATGAATGTGGGCAGTCTCTAGACTCTAGAAAGACAAGGAGATGGATTCTCTCCTGGAGCCTCCAGAGGAGATGCAGCCCTTGCTTTGCCTTGATTTTAGCCCAGTGAGACATATTTTGGGTTTCTGTCCTCCAGAACTATGGAATGATACGTTTGGTTTAAGTCACTAAGTTAGTGGTAGCTTATTACAGCAGCAAAAACTGATGTAGCTCTTATTAATCCCTGACATATTCTATGTTTATTTGCCTATTGTCTGTCTCTGCCAACCGGAATGTCAGCTCCAGGAGAGCAGAGGTGTCAGCTGGGTGTGTAAGTTGCTGTCTGTCCAGTCCTCGGAGAGCATCGGATGCTCAGTAGATATTAGTTGGATGAATGAATGAATGAATTCAGTGTTGTAATTGCTGGGCTAGGTGCTATCACAAGGGTCTTCTGGGAAATTCCAAAAGGATTAGGGAGAGGAAACAGAAGGTCAGACTAACAACTAACTTGCCTAGGCACACAGCTTGTAAATTGGAGAGGTGCGACTGGATCCCACAGCTGCGTAATTCTAAAGTTTGCATACTTCCTATTATACCAACTGTAGATTCCTCCCCACGCACATCTTTCTGGCTGGAGTACTTGAACTTAGATCCTTTAGAATAGGGTTTCTAACTCCTTGGCTGCAACTCTTCAAGCCCTCATGAAACAATGTTGTGTATTAGGACCAAAATGTTTAAGAAGTAAAATAGAAGTGGAAGGGAAATACTTGAGCCGTTTGCTCATGGCGAAGATAACTATCATTTTGTGACAAATTCATATCAGTATAATTTGTCTGGGCATGTATATGGTCGGTGTTTGTGTGCACACACAGTGTACACACAGGTACATACTGGGCCGAACTGTGCTTCCTACTGGGGTCTCAGCGAGCCATGTTTGAAGGCCATCAGCTGAAGGGGTCTCTACAGGATGATGCTGAAAGGCTGGGAAATCCAGAGCCCTTCAAGTTGCTTGACACAAAGCTTTTGTAGCAGAAGCACCAATTTTAAGAATATCATCCTGAAGACTTCATGCTCTGACCTTGTTTTCTGGTGGGTTATATTCAAATACAAAAAACTCTGCTCTTGAATATCAACTCTTGCTCAAGTTTTTGTGGGTTAAACTTTGTCTTGCTAAGTGTCATGTTTCTCATCTCTTTTGGTGAAGTGTTTACAAAAGCCTCTAAAAATATTTTAAAAGCTGGATGGGACTGCTGCTGTGTTCAGCATGTTTGTTTTTTTTTTTTTAAGATTTATTTATTTATCAGAGAGAGCGAGAGAGAGCGAGCACAGGCAGACAGAGTGGCAGGCAGAGGAAGGGGGAGAAGCAGGCTCCCTGCCGAGCAAGGAGCCCGATGTGGGACTCGATCCTAGGACGCCGGGATCATGACCTGAGCCGAAGGCAGCTGCTTAACCAACTGAGCCACCCAGGCGTCCCTTCAGCATGGTTTTTTTGCATTAAACTATTTCAATCACCAGTTAAATGTTTTTCTTTAAGATGCCTTGGGATAAGCATTTATATTTCAGGATAAAACCAGGTGGGTTTCCTGGACAGATGCCTCTTTTCTTTCGCTATTTTGGGGGACTCCCAGTATTTGTCCTTGCGAATCAGCCCACCCACAGCGTTCTGTGTGCTAATACGCAACTGCTTTGCACCCGAGGAGCAATGAGACTGGGCTGGAAGATTATCTACAGAAATTTAAAGCTAAAGCTACACGTAGAGCAAAAGAGTAGAGCTCCCCTAGATGCGTCATACCATGAGAATCAGCAGGAAGTCAGGTTTTCTGGTGGCAGGGGATTGTAGTTTGATACTTAAGCACAAAGGGACAATTCAGACAACCTGAGTTTGTATTCTGGGTCTGCCCCTCCCAGGTCTGCAGCCTCAGGCAAGCTGGTTTGGCTCCTTAAGCCTCACCTTTCTCATCTTTAAAATGGACCACAATGTCCTCCTCTCTCTCCCTGCCTGCCTCTCTTGCCTACTTGTAATCTCTGTCTATTGAATAAATAAATAAAATCTTTAAAAAAAATTAAAAAAAATAAAATGAAGGGGCGCCTGGGTGGCTCAGTGGGTTAAAGCCTTTGCTTTTGGCACAGGTCATGATCCCAGGGTCCTGGGATTGAGCCCCGCATTGGGCTCTCTGCTCCGCGGAGAGCCTGCTTCCTCCTCTCTCTCCTTGCCTGCCTCTCTTGCCTACTTGTAATCTCTGTCTGTTGAATAAATAAATAAAATCTTAAAAAAAAAAAGGACCACAATGTACTATCTACCCTATAGACTTGTTATAAAGGCCTACAATTAGATATTGGAGTGAGATGCTCGTCTCATAGAAAGTATTCATTAAATGTTATCTGTGATCATGGGAAAGTCATTAAAATGACCATCTGGGAGGCTCTGCAGAAAGCAGAAAAAAACACAATACAGAGTGTAAGAATTCGGTAATGTGAACTTTACCGGTCTTCCATTCTGTGCTCCTCCAACCATTTCCCCCTTTGCTTGGACCACACTTCTCATTGCACTCTAGCCTGCCATGGTCTGGCCTCTCTGGCAGTGTTTGGTAGCCACAACACTCCACCAAAGCTGCACCTGCTCAGGCCACCCATAGATCCCAAGTGCCAAATGCCTTGGCCATGGCTTGGCCTCATTTTACTCAATTCTGAGATCTGATGCACTGGGCCTCTCCCTTCTGCACACTCTCTCTTGGCCTCAGTGCCTCCAGTCTCTGCCTGCTCCTTCCTACCTCTTGGCTAAGGTCTTTTCAGCCTCTACCTGGTGCTCCCCTCAGCCCTCCTCCAGCCTCTCCCTCAGGCTGAGTGCTCCCCTTGGGAGGCACTCACCAAGTCTCCTGGGGTCAGCTTCCATCTGTCTGCTCATGACTCACAAATTCTACCTTTAGCTTAGTCCTCCCTTGAATTCCAGATCCAATTACCTACCAAATCGTAGTTGTAATGCAGATGTAGCACAGGTATCAAAGACTGAAGGATCTCTTTCCCCAAACCGCTCCCCCTTTTGCATACCCTGCTTGATTCCTGGCACCTTCGACATCTCCCCGGGCAAGCCGGACACTGGAGAATCATTGTCACATCCTCTCCCTTGGCCAATTCTTCCTACTCAACTTCAACCATGTCTTGCGAACATTCCCTGTGTCACAGCTTTCCTGTCACTGCTTCCTGTCCACCCTGTCCCTTTGCCTCCATGACTGCTGCCTTGGCCCAGGTTTCAGCACCTGTCACTCATCCTGTGAACAGTTTCCTGATTGGTTTTTTACCTCCAGGCTCTCAGGCCTCTCTACTGTATGATTAATAACAGATTTCATTGCTGTCTCGAATGGATGCTTTGCCGTTAATAAAATAAGCCAAGAAACATCTTACTAGCAGTATGAATTTAGGCAAGTTATCTAACCTCTCTGTGCCTTAGTTTTCCCCCCTCTATAAATGGGAATAGTAGGAATTTCTACTTCTGAGGGTTGATGTGAGAAATAAAGGAGCGAGTACATGGAAAGCCTTCGGCATTGGGCCTGACTTACAGTATGTGTCTCACCTGGGGAGGGCTTTATTCGGGTGAGCTGCTGTCCTTTGGCTCTTCTGGCCAAGGTGAGACTAGTTATTTAGTCCTAGTCGTGCTCTCCGGGTTCTAAGTTCTAGTGGTCCCCCAGATGAGCCTGAAGTCCCATCTCTGGGGCATAGGAAACAATCTGGGTAACTGACATTTCCAACACCTCATTCTGCTCCCATGGCAGGTAGCTTTCTTTCCAAGAGCTGGAGTGAGTTTTAGAATAAGTGTGTTTATAACCAAGAGGATAAAAAGTTACTCTCTGAGGCCAAGGAGAAGTCTGTAACAAAGGCTGTTGGAACCTTAATTTTTCTGAACATGGGCAGAAGCCTATCATTTCAAGACAGGAGTTAATGAGGTTATTAATAATAGCCCTTTGGGGTGTGAAAAGCCTTGGGAGATTTATCCAAACCAGTCCCTGGGCTTTACCCAAAGTCTCGGGAGGAAGAGGCCTTTGAGTTGACTCCACTGTTTATCTCAGATTTGAGTGTCCATCCTACACAGGCCTGTCCATAGGACGCATTTCAAGACACTCGTCCTGCCTTAGGAGAAATGCCCAATGGCTGCTGGGAAGCTGAGACAGAGATTTCCCCATTACCCTCAGGCCCCCCTGTCGAAATATATGAGCTGACATTTAAGTTTAACTTTCTCTCATAGGAAGTTGACATATTTTGACTACAAAATGAGAAATTTACCCAGTCCAGGCTCCCAAACTATACCTCAGGCTCAGACAACCTTCGAATCCACAAAGGCAGGCAAATGGGAGCTCTATGTCAACTCTAATTTTTGATTCTTCCCAAACAATAAGGCAGGGCTGGGAATGTTTATGCGGCAATCATTCAAAGTATCCTGGTGCCTGAGGTTTGTGGCTGAGTTTCCTTTTCTCTCCTTTTTAAAGTTTTGGCCAGGCAACAGCTGTGTCTTCTCTTCTGGTTTGTCTGCCTTCGCGGCTGGGAAGTTAGTCAGATGTTGAGAATTTTGAGCGTAGCTCAACGATAGGGCTGTTATAGACTAACAGTGGGATTTTTACACCTTAAAATATATGGTAAATACTGTGACCCATGCTTCTCTTTAGATGAGATAAATGAATGGATAATGTTGGAAACACACCCTCTCACGTGCACACACACACAGACACGTACACTCGCACACAGTCACACACAGGATACTTTTTGTTTTGCTCTTTTTGAGTCTTGGTCATTGTTTAAAAAAAGCTTGGAGCTATTATAAAAAGTAGCCAGAGAGGGACAGAAAAAGTCCGTTCAACATCAGCGGCCCATCTGACAACACTTCGGGCTTTGGTGTGTCTCTCTGACATGCAGCTCCATCCAGCACAGTTTCATGGCTCAATGCTGCTTGATTCCAGGGTCAAGGTGCTTTAGGCCAGGGGTGAAGCCTGGCCTGACAGAAAATGAACAGAACAGAAGACCACCCCCTACCCTCTGCCAGCCTCCGCCAGTATTACAGGCTGACTCTGCCCCTTCACCACCTGGCTCTCTCGCAAAGAACAGCCAGCTGGCCTGCCTGGCCATCCAGGGTCTGGCTTTTGTCCTTTGGCTGTCATTTCTGTCATTTCTAGTCATATGGAGGAGCTACTGGAAAGGGAGAAAATGGTTTCTCTAAAGACTCCAAGCCTTCCAGCAAACCTGAAAACAGTGCTGGTTTTAATCTGTCTGGAGGCCATCTATCTGGGCATTACTTAACTTGTCTGAAATGGTCAGTCCCAATTTAATGAGAAGCATGGGGTGCTGTCAGTCGGGGTGGGGGTGGGGTGAAAAACGAGCAAAGGCAAATTAAGGCCAAATATCGGAAAATTTCCTGGTCATGAGCCTGGAATGAGGAAAGGGTGAAGTGTGGCTACTGTGGTCAGTGCCCTAAATGAGACTGGGGAATGGTGGACAGAAGCCCATTGTGGACTTCTTCTCGTGATGAGTCCCCACTTGGTTCGCTTCGTACAGGCACTCACCTGCTTCTCAGCTCCTCATATCTGTTCCACAAAATGCATGATAAAAGTGAGCCAAATGCAATACATTAAAAGATATATATGATTCTGACTACTTCCATTGGGGGACTTTCATAAGAGTCTTCCCAGTGGCTCTTAAAAGTTTTGCACTAGGTGGGAGTATTGTCCCTATTGCAGTGGGGGCAGAGAGCTGACTGGTCATTCTCCATGAGCTGCCTGCGGCCACCTACTCTCTGCCTTTCTCTGCCTTCCTAGCTCTAAGCCCTAGAAGGCTGATCTCTGTAGATAATACCATCTGGTTTCTCTTTGGTTTGGCCAATAAGTGGTACCAGAGGAGAAGAGGGCAAGATGAGGGAGAGGTCGGGGCATTCGTTCCTTCTGTTCCCTCCCTGACCCCCTGCCTTCTTCAGTGGCTACATTCTTATAGGATAGGGATCTGTAAGCATTTTCTGTAAAGGGCCAAAGAGTAAATGTTTTAGGCTTTGTAGCTCAAAAGACAAACTCTGGGATATTATATAGGAACTTCCATAACCATTTAAAAATAAGGAAAACCACTCTTAGTTTGTGGGCCATCTATAAACAGGTGGTAGAGAAGATTTAGATTGTTGATTCCCTCTCTACGGCCACAGCTCCCAATGGGTGTCCTCTTCTCCTAGCCACTGGCACCAGGACACCATCTCCCCTCCTTGTCCTTTAGGCCCGGGGTGCATCTCCCACTGTTGCTGGTCCCTGTGTGCCTGGCCATCGCCGTGAGTTACCTCAACCCTGCCCTCACCAAAAGTTCAACCCTCTTGAGGGTGCTTCTGTTTCCCACCAAGAAGACAAATCCAGTGAGAGGGCTCAGGAAAGGAAGCAGAGTTTATGGAACTACATGAGGCTAATGTTTTTCCCAAGGCCCAGTGAGGTCCACAGGCGCTGCAGCTAAGGTGGGGCTCATCACGGAGCATGAAACTTGTTCAGCAGTATGAACGTGGAAGTCATGGTAACAAGCCTGCCCTTCTTCTGGAGAGATGGACAATTTTACTTTTGAAATCCTTTCTAGGCTTCTATTCTGAAACCTCCTTGTTTCTAGCTTTCCCTCAACCAGCCGGCCCATAAACACATAAGATGACCCTTTTTTCTCTCCTCTTCTCAAAGAGATGGTGAGGAAAACGTCACCTTCTTCGTATTGATGGTGCCAAAGTGATCTGTGTGCATCCTGGGAGGTAGCTAAACCAGTAGCATACTCCAGGGGTGGTTTCATAGTTAATTCTAGGTGTCAGCTCTTTAACAAGAGATGCTGGAGGCCCTCTGCTGGGCCAGGCACCATACTATCACCCACTAAAGATGAGGGAACCATAGCTGCTGTCTCCAGGAGGTCCGGTCTGCTGGGGAGAAGGCTCCAGCATGAGCAGTCATACCCCCGGGCTACTGCAGAGAGTGAGCAGAGCAGGCATTGGCTGGAGCCACTCCACCAGCAGGAGGCAGTCACCGTTCCCAGGTTAGAGCAGGGCAGTCCTGCTGAGGGCCGGGGCCTGTCCACCAGCATCCCAGGTCTCTTCCATCTGGTTCTTTGGGGTTTCCTTAACACTCACACTCTCAACCACTTCACTCGACTACAGCAGTTGTGTCTGTGGTGAAAAGGAGCCACGGACTCTAACGTGGGCCTGTTCGCTGAGACTTCTGGCAAATTGCTGAGGTGTGGTCATGGTCTCCTGGCCAAGTGCCAAGGTTCCAGCCCTCAGGGAGCCAGCACCCCTTGGAAGCCCGGCTGGAACTGTCGGTTCCAGACAATTTCTTAACCAGGCTTGTTCAATCCTAGCTTGCTACCCCCCACAGCCAAAAGTCGCTGATTTAGTAGATGTGGGTTGGGCCCGAGAATGTACATTTCCAGTAAGTTCCTGCTGCTGCTGGTCCAGGGACCACACTGTGAGAACGAGCAGTTGAACACAGTGACCAAAGAGGAGGCCCAAGAGCAGGGACTGTGGAGGGAAGAGTAATTGGGGCAACAGAGGGATGTGCCTTAGGGAGTTTGGATATTAAAAAGGGGGCACAGGCTAGGGGGGGAAGGAGTTTCACTGGATGAGAAAAAGTGAGCGAGGGGTGACGGCCCGTGTGTCTTTGAAAGTCGCTAAGACTTTAAGACGCTCAGTCTTCAGGCCTGGGAATCTGTATTTTTAAAGCTCTCAGGGTAACTCTGATACTCACCCGGGTTTGAGAACCTCTGTCTGCTTAATATCTGGCAGTACCCAGCACAAATACTTGCTGAATTCATACTAATTCCAATGGGTGTTGGGCATGTTTTTAGCTTTCTACATCTAGTCATTCTCTATCCCTGTTTATTTCATAAAACTCCATCCTAAACCACCAGTTAGCAGAGGAATAACAAGCTCTCCAGAAGAACTGGATTCTTCAAACAGAATTAATGTTCTTTCCAAATCCAAGATTACAGAAATGAAAACCTAGCTATGACCAAGTATGTTGTGTTAGTCACAAGGTACGGATTCCTAAAAACGACATAATAGAAAATTCCCTTTCTTGTTCATCTCAGAGACTCTGCTTGGCTCCTTCCTGTCTGCACATGCATGCACGCCATTGCATGTCCTGCATAAGAAAATAATTAGAAGCAAACAGCTGTTAGGCAAGCAAGCTGCGTTTCGCCCACATCTTTCCAGAGTTCAAGCCATTGCCCTGAGGGGGCAGGGCAAGGGGTGGGGGTGGGGAGGGACTTATCTTAGAAAAGAATCTCCCTGCTTTAAACACAGCAATCCAAAATGAAAATACAGTGCTGTTAGCATGAGCCGGAGCTAGCTTGGCTGAGAAGAGCCTATTACCAATGACATTTCACTCCCTTGTTTAAAATGGTTATTTCTTTTGATTTTGTAGGACAAGGGGTGCTCTAAGATTAGCAAATAATTTAGTGAATGATGAAGATTATTTTCGCTCTCACTAGAAGAAGGGTAAGGCTGTGTGGGTGTGTGTGATGAGAGCTGGCTCTCACATGGGGTCTTTCACTTGTGGCCTTGGACTTGGCCCAGTTTCTGTTTGCCCTATAGAAATAAAGAACAAGAGGAAGAGAAAAGAAGCCTTCAGGAAGCATTAGCTACCTTCTAGGGCTTACACTTCCTAAGAGGCCAAAGAGGTTTACTTTCTGGAGCTGTGCAGGGGAGGAGAGAGAGAGTGGAGAAAAAAAGGGGTTTTGTTCACAGCCAGGAAGAGTACTCGCTCTAGCTCCATGGCCAACACCTGAAAGGCTGCCAGGAGGCTTGGATAAAGGGGAATGGGCTTGTGTTATGGCAAGAGGACGAGAGAGAAGGCATCAAGGGGAATGCAGCCATTTTTGTTAGTGGAACTGCCTACCCATGAAGTCATGAGCTAATAGAGAAATTTGTAGTCACCTTCTGGGGTTACATCCCCAGTCCCTTGACTCCTAGTCCACTTGCATTCCACTAGATTGCCATGGTGATTTTAAAAAGCCTAGTCTCTGGGGCGCCTGGGTGGCTCAGTGGGTTAAGCCTCTGCCTCTGGCTCAAGTCATGGTCTCAGGGTCCTGGGATCAAGCCCCACGTCCAGCTCCCTGGGGAGCCTGCCCCCTCTCTCTTCCCTTTCTCTCTGCCTACTTGTGATCTCTCTCTCTGTGTGTTAAGTAAATAAATAAAATATTAAAAAATAAATAAATAAAAAGCCTAGTCTCGACTTTGATACTGTCAAAATAGAACAAGTAAGTACCTGTACTTTTAAGTCCATGATCTTAGAACTGTGTTCCTTTGTGATACTCTGGAATTTGGTTGGATATTTTATCATGTCAAGACTCTGATTCTGCCTATGCAAGTGTCTTAGCGGGAGTGATGATGATTTCTGAGTAGAGAGAGACACACCTTGATCGGGGAGTACCACTTCCGAGGGGAAGAGGGCCGCCGCATGTTGTTGTTGAGATTTCGAGGCTCAGGGAATTCGTATTCCTGCTCCGGCATCTTGACTCTGGCATTCTTTGCCTTTTCCAACTTAGCACCTTCTTCTGTGGAACCTTTTTCTCCCCAACGAACCTAAAATAAATAACATACAATAAAATAAAATGACAAAATGAAGTATAATGCCCCTGGAGAACAGGCATCGTACATACAGGTGACATGCAGTGTGAGCGCTGCCCACTCCCCAGTTCCTTTGGGTTTTGAGGGCCAGGGAAGAGGAGGGTATGGAAAAAGGAGAAGAGGAAGGGTTGAAGGGGCAGAGAGAGCAAGCTGGGCAGATGGATGTTTAGGGAAGGAACTGTCCAGGCTGTGGGGACAGCATGTGCAAAAACCCCACGGACCCAGGCAAGAACTTTGGATTTTATTCCAATGAGAGAGAAAACCACCAAGGGGTTTGAACAGATGAGTGAAAACTACTCTGATTCAATGGTGGGCAAGACACGGGGGTGTGCCATTAAAGGGGGGATACCTGCCATCTCTCCATCTGATGCCTTATGTAATCCACATCCCCATCCGACCTCAAGTATGAGTTGTCACCAGTTTTCTCTGGTGGCTGGCTGGCACACAGATGTGAGTACGGGAAACTCTGTTCTTACCTCCATCCTTTTAATGCCTCCAACACCTCGCCCGCCATAGTAAGAGGCATCTACGGTAGGCCACTTTTTCTTGGGCAGACCGTCATCATCTTCTTCCTGCAGAAAGATTGTCATACATGAAGGAAGCAAAGCACAAGTGTTCTTTGTACATGTCCACTTTGGCAAAGTGGTTGGGAGGCAACTGGGTTGCCTCAGTTAAACCCTGAGGGGTTTAACCCCAGAGCTTCCTGGGGCCTTCCTTGGAGCAAGTCACTTTACTTCCTTATCTATAAAGTTGGGGTAAAAGCAGAATACCTGCTTTTACCCACACCTGGTTAGGTGCTGGCACAATCCTGGGACCCATTCCCTTGTGCACCTCTACCCCTTCATGGGGTATTTCATCTAATTCCAGCTACATGTTGATGACTTGTGTGCTTATATCTTCATCCCCGACTCCTCTGAACCCAAATGTTGACTTGACACTGACGTTTCCTCTCAGGGGATAATAACCATCTCAAGAACACCACATCAAAGAGGAACCTCCCCACATCCTCACTTTAAACTGCTCCTGCTCTAGTCTCCTCCACTGCCTGGAGCCACTCTTGAATCCTCTCTTTCCCCCACCGTCCTTCCCCGAACTCATTTCAGTTTGCCAGAAACTTCTGTTGACCTTACTTCTAAAAGATCCCAAATCTGTGACTTCTCCACCTTCACCTCCATCCCACCCCACTGGTCCCAATTCCCCTACACTTTCTCCATCTAGATTGCCTAACTGACATCCCTGCTGCACTCCTCGCCTACAGTCCATTCTGCACAGAGCAAGAGAGAAGAATCCCATCCTGGCTCTGCCCTGAAAGCTGCGGCTTTAGCTCACCTCTCCAGCCTTCTTCCTTACCATGCTGCCTCCCTGCACTCCAGCTTGTTTGCCCTCTCTCTGTCCTTCAGAGACTGAGCACATTCCTGTCTTGAGGCCTGTGCACTAGCTGTCCCCTTCCTTGCCCAGGAATGCTCCCTCCCCTGCTCTTCTCCTGGCTGGCTCCTTCCTATCACTCCTGGAGAGGTCTTCCCTGGGCATCCCTCTAAAGTAGGCCCAGTCTCTTCATCCCATCAATCTGTTTCATTTTCCATAATGGGTCCCAACATGGCTTGACATTTATTTATGGTTGGTCTTTCCAGGCTGGAATGTAAGGGTTCCATGGAAGCTTCTGTTTATTGGTCATGTTTACCATTGCATTTTCAGCTTTTTGAATGGCACTTAGCATGTGGGAGGTGCCTAAGAATTATCTGTCAAATTTATAGACAAATGAGATGAAATGATTCAAATAAAGCAGTTAACCCAGTGCCTGCAACTTAGCTCAGGACCAGAAGTTAGCGCTTATTATATTTTTTTAAGATGACAGGAGAAAACAAGAGGAACTTATAATATTATGGATGGAGAAGGGAAGGATAATTAGCAAAACTGCTTCTTATCTTGGCACCGTAATTATTCCTGTTGAGGAGAGAAAAATATCACCATCTACAGCCATGGCTAGGTTACAGGGTGGTGGTGTGATTTCCCTCCTAGATGAAGAAAGGAGGCCGAGAAGGAGTCTCTGCAAAGCAGGAGAATGAGCCTAAGAGGCTGAAATTGTTCAGAACAAGCCTGCTTCCCCCAGCCTGTGTTGGTGGTACCGGAGAATCAAGGACTTGGAGTGGAGTCCTAGGTGGAAAGGGGCATCCCATGTAGGAGGCAAGGAACTGAGCAATGACAAATCATCAGCAGGACAGAGGTCCAGAGATAACAAAATAAAGCAATAACATACTAATGCATTAAGACTCTCTGGGTGAATTGCTCTGCTTGGGATGGGCAGACTTCTTTTTTAAAAAATTTAAAAAATTTTATAGATCTTAAAGGACATGATCACACCAGACCAGGGGGATCTGCAGCATATTGGCAGCTGATACTTGGGTTGGTCCCTCTGTCTTTTTAAAACAGATCTGTCCTTCTTCACCGCGGGACCATGAGCCCTGAATGCTGAGTGGATTCTGTTGCCCTTGGATTCTAGGTCTTGAACGGAGCCTGGTGCCCAGGAGGTAGTCAATAAGCAGGTACCGAGTTCGTGATAACCACAGCTGAATTTATGAAGCCCTTGCCACATATGTGCCAGTCAGTCTTCCAAGTGCTTTACACGCATCAACCTTTTAATCTCACAGCAGGCAGCATGGTTCGTTTTACAGAGAAGGAATAGAGCGATTCGGTGACTTGGGTCACCCTGCTCATGGCGGGCAGAGCTGCCTTCGAGCCCAGGAAACCTCACTCTCATTTCTTTCTCAGTGGTGGCAACATTCTGGGTTTTGTCCTTTGGATTTTGCTTTTCCAGTCATTTGATGGTATCAAATAAATGCTACTTTTCTACCCCCCCTCCTTGATCCTGCTCATTTAGAGGCTTTATGACTGCAAGATAGGATAAAATAATAAAGTCAAAGAGCCCCAAATATCAGCTCACAGTGAGAATTTCAGAAGGCTTAGGATGTCAAAGCAAAAACCTTAGATATCTTACATATACAGTTAAACTATCCCTGGAGGTGGGTGTCTGTGTGTCATATAGGAAATGTGGCTTCACAGTTGGTCTTGTGCAATTTTCTAAAGGAGAGAAATGAAGTTATGTCACTCAAAACTGAACATGACAGCACCAAGAACATAAACTCCAAGACTAAAGCCGATTTATTCAATTCAATAGAACTGAAATGGTCTTAGGGGGTCTCCTTTTTAAAGAACTGGAGTACAAACACTAGAGACCATTTACTGGAGCCTATTCATTGCACAGTCAGATCCAGAGAAATGAAGGGATCAGTAGAGCTGAAGCTCTGTCCTGTTCCCTGAGGCCTTGTCCTGGGAGTTTCCCCCTACATGCATCCGAAGCTGCCCTTCCTCATATCCTCGGTCCCGCCTTGGACCTGCTTCAGGCTCTAGGCTCTACTCTGCTGCACATGCGTGGCAGGGGCTGGCCGTCCCACAACGGGAAATGCCAGGACTTTGCTCTGCTACGCCAAGCCTGCCGTGTAATCCCCTGACCCGAGCTTGCCTGCCAAACTCAAACAACAAGAGCAAAGACAACACAAAGGCCCAGGGTTTGACCGACAGGAGAGTCAGAATTTCCCTGCAGTTACCATGGCTCTGTTTACACATTCTAGAGACGGGAGGGTTTTGCAATCTTCAGAAGAGAAGGGACTCTTTGATGTGTCTTTTCATTTGGCCCAAAACTGATGGAGTAAAATCACAGTCCCCAGCAATGCCACCAAGAACATCGGCAGCACTTGAAGCGAATCTCTAGGTTTAATTAAGTAGAAAGTCTCTCTTGGGGAGCCGCCATCACACTGCCCTTCAAGGACATGGGGGGGCGGTGAAGATGTTGAGGAAGAACTCCCCGGACACAGATCCTCTGTGATTATTAAAGGACAGACTGGAGAAGTCACATTGTTCTGCATGAGCAAAGTAGTGGGGATGGAGGGCTTGTGGGCAGTCAGCAGAGGATGGTGGCTGTGAGAGTGGAGAAACGAGCTGCCAGCAGACTGCCTGGGCTCCCCCTGAGAAGAGGGCCTCAGGCACCTCCCAGAAGCAGGAATGACAAGGATGGTGGCCTGTGCTGGAACTCACCCCTGTCCTTTGAAACCTTTTCAAGTCCTTATGCAGATGGTCTTGTGCTCGAGATGCCTTGGGTTTGGGTGGGGGGAGGTGGGGTCGTGGGGCCTAGGAATCAGGTTTGCAAGATGGTGCTTGGCAGATGAAGAAGATGAGATAAGGCTGGAGCAAGGAGGAGGAGTCAGTGGTGTCTGGAGAAACCGCAGAGATTAGGGAGGGATGCTGGTTTCCCATCAGGGGAAGTTTTAAATCTTAAAGGATGTGGTGGCCCCAGACATCTAGTTGGCTGATGCGTGGGTAAAATGAGTGGCAGCACATTACTCAGATGGCAGACATCCCTTCTGAGCTTCGGGTCCTCAGGCAGCCCTGCTCCAGGGAAAGAGAGCTCCAGAACCCTGAGCCTGAAACATGTTAGCTCAGTTTGCCCATAACTGGGTTAGTCTCGTGCCGCCCTCAGACACTGAATTTTGCCATCTTTCTAATCATGCCAGGCTTCTGGACAACTCCACGCTTCAACATTCTTGGCTTTGTGTGTTCAGAACATCCTTCTGCTGCCTCTACACCTCTTTTAGAATATGGCTGGAATGTAGACTATTCTGTGAAGAACTCCCTGATCCCCCACAGAATTCAAGGGTCTACCCTGGGCCAGATTAGGCTGCTCATCCCCAAGTCACTGTGCTGCAGGCAACACCTGCAACTATCTACGCAAAGGGGAACGAACCCGAAGCAGAATAGAGCCCAAGGAAACAGTTCCGTGTGACAGTTCATGGGAGGGTAACCCATCTTCAACCTTGAGGGAAAGCCCATCTAGCCACAAACAAGGCCCTTTATTTGTCTATACCTTCATTTACTCACTCCAGCAACTGGAGCTGAGCTCCCACAGCTTGCCAGCACAGTGTTATATTTTGAGAAAAATAAAGAGTGTGAAAAGAATAAATCTGCCACCAAGATCATCTACATTTATAGAAGAGTATGTTTTGTGAGGGTGACGACATGAGTAAAGGACCAAGGCCACTGAAACTCCCAGGCACATGAGGCTCTGGAGGGCAGAACCCAGAGCAGAACTGGCTGTCCTGTCTCATCTGAGGTCTTTGGGGATAAGCCAGAGAGGTCACCCTCAAGGTCAGCCTTGGAGATGAATTCCTAGGAGTGAACTGGAAAGTCAGAAAAATCCAACAACACTTCTCTTTGTAAATACCAAAAATCCCAGCTGACCGAAGATTTCCCCATTCTGAGTTGCATTTCACATGTCAGGAGCCCATATCGTATCTGTTTACATGCAAACACAATGATTAAGGACAGCACCATGATTGTCCTGTATTCGTCAAGGAAGAATAGTGTATTTCCTTTTTTAGTATCAATGTTCCTTTTTTAAACGGTTGAAATAGAGAATACTGAATTCTGGGCCTGTTCTAACACTAATGCTTGAAGCATGTGTGTGTGTGCACGCGCGTGTGACAGTGTGTTTGGAATGTCCACTGGAAAGAAGATGCCTGGTGGTCGCTTGGCTCTTTACCCTTCCAGAGTAGGGGGCAACTCTGACTTTCCTTGGAGACATAGCTGTGAAGTGGTTCATCTTGTCTGGTCCTAGACAAGTTATATGATTTTCCCATAACTCGGTTTTCCCATTTAAAAAAAATTCTTGCCACAGAGAAATTGTTAGGATGAGTGAGCATGATAATGAACCTGGAAGTAAGTTCATTATTCAAAGCCAGGTGCTTATTGTTAATTGTATGCCTACCCATGTCAATGCTTTTAGCATGCAGCTCTCTTCCTCCCGAAGAAACACAGTCACAAAATCCATGGCAGGTGACTTAGAACTAAACCATCAGATGAAGTACATTACTGGATTCCCCCTTAAACTGCTGTTAATTTGGAGAAGCTAGGGGCTTTGTGAGGAACCCTCACTCTGCTGCCAATTAGAAAAGACTCTCAACCCAGAAAATACCCCTCTTCGTTGTTGAAATTGAGCTTTCTTGCTTTTACCGAGGTCTCGAGAAAAGTAATTTTTCTTTGTCTTCTCTTTATACAGAAGGATCACTGTTGGTTGCTGGAATCTCAAAAAGTCATGCTTTTTTATATTATGTATTTCAATATTCCTTATTAAAAAGGACCACTGAGAGCTCATTATAAAGTTGTGTTCATTCTAAGTTTAGCTATTTACATAGTAGATATGTCTCCCTTAGGATATGATGCTTACAGAACTGATGAAAGTTTGGATAATTAATATTGAACTTGTTCACATATATGGCAGAGCGTTTGACTTTATAGAGCCATTAATTGAGTGTTAGACAATGTGCTAAGTTCTTTGGGGATAAGTCCAAGATTCGTGTGATATAGGTCCTGACCTTCAAGTAGCTAATGATCTTAAACACTGATGCAAAAGAAAAGGTCAGTAAAATAACCCTGTAATGTGGAGAAGGGAGAAATGAAAAATTAGCCCTGATGGGAGGAATTCCAGTGTGTTTTGTGGAGATAGTAGCATATGAGCTGTGGGACTGGTGGGATTTGAATGCAAGAAGCTGGAGTGGAGAAAGTTCTAGAAGTCTGGATTCAGACTGTGATTTTCAGGGCACTGTGTAAGACCCTTTGTAGGGCTAAATTACATTATCTGTTCCTGTGGGATTTCTTTATTTTTTTCTCTGCTGAAACATTAGGAAGGAGATTTGGGCTGCTTAACTCATGAGGCCAAGGAATTATGAAGACCAACATACATGCTGAGTGAGCAGCACAGCCTGTAGCCTGCCCCAGCCAGCCTGGAAACTCCTTCAGGTCTAACACAGCCCCCTAGATCTCAAGGATCCCAAGGCTGTCCTTCTCTTTCAGAAATCCAGTCGGCCTTCTTCAGTTGGAAGTATGACTTCTCTGGAAATAGTGCATGAAACTAGGTGGTGGTGGGTAAATCACTCCCCATAGTCTGGTACCTAAGTCCCCTGCTGTATTTTGACCACAGTGGCTGCCGGTCACCTTCCAAAGGCAAATGCAGAGTCAGCACCAGAAGAAAGGGCAACAGCTCCTCTAACTGAACGTAATGAAGAGAGGGAACATTCTTCACCCCAGGGCAAACAGAGCAACTTCTTCAAGCGAAAGATTCTTGCCCTATTTTCCTTTGGGAGTATGAGACAGCTGCACCCAAGGGAAACCCAGCCAAACTGGAACCTGTGGAACTTGCCACGGTGCTTTCTCTTGAAGGATTAAGGAAGGGCTTTTGTGGATGTAAAGAGGGTTTTTTTCCTCCCTCCTTTTTGCAAAGCAATGTAATTTCCTCCCTTGATTTCTGGGCAGAAAGTTTGCATTCCAACAATATGTGCTTTAATTGATTGCAGCTATTAAATCCCTTGGCTTATGAGCATATGGTTCAGGGTTTAACAGACCCATGGAATGTTAAATTCAATCATTCTTCTCTCCGTGTGCAGGAAACTTGACAAAGGCATTGGGAAGAGGAAGGGTGAGGGGATCTTGCTCAGTTTGGATATAATAGACTTAAGGGGTTGAGGGCAATGAACTTGAATCCTCGCCCCTATATCTTTTGATTTCACTAAATTTTCACATCTGTACCCTGGCTTCTAAATTGGTGAGTGATGCATCCAGGGAGGCCTCTTGCTTTGGGTGTGATCAGAGGATGAGGAAAGCTCCTGGCTGGACGCCCCTGCCCAGGGATGCTCCTTCTCACGGTTAGCCTTTAATGCCTCCACCAGATTTTACCCCAGGCCATGCTTGCACCAGAACTGCCTACTGACCAATTTATGGAGGAATCTAAGATGTTTTCTCTTCCTTTAAATGACGAGGATTTGAGAGCAAGGTCAGGATATTAGCATATCTGTTTCCGACCCTCACATAGTTGTATCACTGCCTGGCAAATCTTTAGGTGACATTATTTTCAATGACAGCAAAATGGAATACTTCAGCATCAGGCTGTTCCTAGAATCACCAACTGTTGGGAGAATGTAACAAATTTGCCCTGATCTACATACAGGAAGCCTATCTCTCTGCAGGGAAGAGAGAAACCCACAGGGTTTGTGTCAGAGGAGAAAACTGTATGGATAAAAGTATCTATGTTTGCATTTCAGATTTTATCTTTGCAAGGAGAAAACCCTCCCAAACCATTCTGTCTGTGGGGGCCAGTTCCATTCAGTTCCTGTTCGTCCTCGATTTGCAAAGGATCCAAGACTTCCTCCCCACTCCGTGGGCCTGATTTAGCTCTATTTTGCAGGGGCCTGAGTCCCGGGCCAGCCCAGTCAGCTCTCTGTCCCACCTTACCACCCTCTCCATCTGGTTGCTCCCTGCTCTGGTCACTTACCTCACTCTCTTCCGTAGGGGGTGGAGGGACCTCCTTGATAATCTGAAAAGGAAAAAAAAAAAAAAAAAAAAAAAGAACAAGTCAGTGGAACTCTCTGGCCACCTGCTTCCAAGAGGCCTGTTCTCCAGAAGGGCCTTGGTAGTATGGCCATAATTACCACTGTGATGAGCCAATGTAAGAAAGGCTGGGTCAATGCCATGATTTTGACCCAGAGATTAGGGCCCCAACTAAAGGGGTACAAAGATTTATATTACAGTACTCTAAGATTGTATTCTGCAACATCCCTCTCATTAGGGCTGAAGAAGAGAGGTGTGTAGACACTCTGGGGAGGGAAAGCAATCTGGAACCCCTTCTAGCCAATGAGAGGATAACTGATACATGGGAGGAGGGCAGTTGAGGGACAGTGAGCAGTTCCTCCTCCTTCTCCTGCTTGTCCCCAGCTTGCACACCTCATGTGTAAAAGGAATGCCCTTGCAGTCAATGAGATTTAGAGTCTTTTATAAAGCATCTTGGCCATTACCTACTGTGACTGACCCCACCATGTCCCTTGGAGGCTCCCTCCTCTCACCCCAGGCTTATTAGAATTTTGGGTCCCCTACACGCAGTCTTTTCCTTAGAGAATTCTGCTAAATACAAAAGTCATTTTATATATATTTCTTGATGTCCTGGGCTGGCCTGGGCCACTTTGAGCTTGGGAGCTCAGATCCTGCCCACAGGACCAACAGATGCTTACTCTTCCAGTTGGGGTGCTCACCTGGCTGCTGACCTGGCAGCCTACTAGGCATCAAGGTCTTCATCATCTCTCCCTCCTAAGCACATGTCTCCTTTGATTGGATGACTTGGGGGCCCCATCGGGGTTCTGACCCCACTGCTGTTGCCCACACTACCATTATCTGTAATCATCTCTCTGTGTTGAGACATGCTACCAACTTGAGGTTGTATTAACACCAGCCAGGGAACAGAGACTCCAGCCAGCTAAAAGGATGTATTCAATTAATTAAGAGGCAGAGGTTAAGGCCTCTGGGGCTTTCAAGCTGTCATTTCATCTGCCCCCACTTCCTGGCCACTGTGGGAAGCCTGCCGAAGGTCTTTGGAAAGCATAAAGCCATGATTTTGCTCACCCACTCAACACTGGCTCCGAATTCCTTAAGGAAGTCTCTGGGGAAGGCCACTGCCATCCAATGCTGACTTCCCATCGTCCCAGAGGTGGGGATGATTTTAAAACAGGAAATGGCCAGAAACTGGAGGGAGAGTTCAGGAGTTGGGGACAGCAATCTGGTAGGCAGCTTTTCTCTTAAGCCAGGGTTGGGAGGGAAGTGACAGGGAGAGCAGAATATCGAGGAAACAGACAGATGCTGGCAGAGGTGCTAAGGGCAGTGTGCACGGCAAGGATGCTGGATATACAGAGGTTCCATGCAAAACAACTGGGCTCTTGTCTTCACAGTGCTGCTAGCTTCCTCCCTCACTGCATAGAAGCATAGCATCGTTGTCCAATGGGAACCCCAGACCAGCCTTTTTCTTATTGTGAAGATCTGACAAATTTTTGAACCTCTCTGGGCTCCACTGTTCTAATCGGTTAAATGGAGTCTACATAACCTTGTAGAGTCATGATGAGCAATAGTGTTTGTAGAACATCTGGTATAAAGTGGGTGTTCAATAAATGGTGCATGCTATTATTATTTATCTTTATTTTTTTAAAAAAAGATTTCATTTATTTATTTGACAGAGAAAGAGAGATAGATCACAAGTAGGCAGAGCAGCAAGCAGAGAGAGAGGGGGAAGCAGGCTCCCTGATGAGCTGAGTGCCCAATGCAGGGCTCGATCCCAGGACCCTGAGATCATGACCTGAGCCAAAGGCAGAGGCTTAACCCACTGAGCCACCCAGGCGCCCCTATTATTTTATTATTATTATTTTTATTATTCTCCTTTGCTTTTCTTTGTTTTCTCCTTTCTCTGTCTCTTTATTACCCCTTTAACAAAGGTTTCACTTAACCCCTTGCATATACTGATCTACTAATGATGATGTGTGGTGGTTTCCATAAAATGAGTAAGGCAGAGAGCTGGTGCTCAGACAGTGGGCAGGGGCTTGACAGTGCCCAGGGACGTCAGGGTGGTCAACAGCAGGGTGTCTCACCACATATGTGTGGGCACGTGACATGAGCCAGGAAGTGCAGCACCAAGTGGCCTACCACTCAGACCAACCCAGCGGTGGTTGCCATTCAGGGTCACTTCCTGAGTATTTACTGAATTCTACATCCAGCAATATTCCAAGGGGGACCCACAAGACAATGTCAAAATACACAGTATATCAAGTATTCACCAAAGGTGGACTAATGTGTAAGCCAGGTTTCATGTTGACACACTGTAAATGGGCACCTGAACTTCTGGAAGAATGCCACCATGCTCAGGTAAATAGGAGGCACCTCTAGTCTGGCCTTCTTGGATGGGTGCCTGGTGGTACTGAGCAGGAATGATGAGGAAGTCTTCCTGTTGCTTCTAGCTCTGCCACAACCAGGGCTCCCCTGGGACAGCAGGAGAGCGTTTCAAAGAATGATCCAGACAGGCGACACTGAAGTCATTACGTGATTATTCCAAGTCATGAAGCTAGACAGGCTGTCTGTGAGTGAGCCAAATGCCTGTGCCAAGACCAGCACACGGGCCACCCAAAGGAATGCTCTAAGCTAGGGACACATCGATCCTTTCCACCCCAACCCTCAGAGGGCCAGAGCCCAGGCCTAGGAGAGCAGTTGAGCAACACACCACATCGCTCTCGAGCCTGTGGTACCACTGCAGCCTGGCAGCACAGAGGGGCCCCGGACCCACAGGATAAAACACCAACTGCCCCACCTCCACAAGGCCTGCATGATGTGCCCCACCTTCCCACCTTCCCCCTCTTCACTCTTCCCAACACTTTGCGCACTTCAGCCTCTTGGTCACCTTCTTGCTCCTTCCATGCACCCTGCTGCTTCTCACATGTAACCTAAATGCTTTCTACTTCGCCTCACTTTGTCCCTGTGCCTGCACATAACCAGGTTAACATGGACTCATTAACTCAGATAGATCACCAGTTAATATACCTGCCCTTGAAGTTGCCCTGACCTCACAGACAGGCAAGCTCCCCTTTACGGAATCTCACAGAACCCAGTGTCTTTTGTTGCACTTTTAATTATAATTAACAGATGAATTCAACAGTTCTTTGCTTCCAACTAGTATGACTAGAAAGCATTTATTTCTAACTAGAATGTAAGCTTGAATCAGCGCTGAGCACTGCCAAGCACAGGCTTGACTTGGCCCACTTTCCTTCTTAGAAGGTTCTGGGACATTCCTCTTGGTTGTGAGTGGGCTTGTCAGATCTTTCCCCATTAGGAGGGACAAAGAGCGGGTGGTAAGGTTGAAGAGCTCCTTAGTAAAATGTTTCAAAGGAGCACACTCAATAAACATATTTATAGGATAACATAATGGCACTGAATGGCAGTACTGGGGACAAATCTGGGGACATTTTTCATACTTCTCCTCCAGAGACCAGCACCACTTCTCTACTTAGCATCTTTAGCTTGGATATTGTGAATGGGCAGAAGGTGACCATTTGCTTCCTTGGAAGAACTGCCCTAGAGATCCTTCTGCATTGTTGGTTGGAAAAATGAAACAGGATGTGGACTTCTGCTGAGCAGAAAACCTGATGTGGGGCTTGATCCCAGGACCCTGGGATCATGACCTGAGCTGAAAGCAGATGCCTAAGCAACTGAGCTACCCAGATGCTCCTAGAATGTAGACTTTTGAATTTTATTCACGTTTCTTTCTTATCTGGTAATTTCTTGAAGCTGTCTCTGCTGTGAATTGGGAGCAGTGCCCCCTCTCCCATCTTGCCAGTTTTAACTATGTTTGTTTAGATAAACATGAAATAGGGCCAGATTTGACAAAGGCTGTTGTATGGATAAAGGAAAGAAAAGATCAAAAGATCAGGTAGAATCTTATTAAACTGAGGTCTTACTGGCAACTTTATATTGAGTCAAAACAAATTACAACCCCCCTTTTTTTTTCACGTACACCCCTTGATGTGGCTATTGGAAATGGTAAGGATGAAGATGTGGAGACAGAGCTGATGTGGCATGAACACGGTAGGAAGATCAAATACACCCAGGTCCTCTTTGATACCTGGGAACTTCACTCTGGCTTTATGAGTCAAGTTCACCTGTTTAGGTCTCTGTAATGCTCTCTTTAAGAATTAATTTTAGGGACGGCTGGGTGGCTCAGTTGGTTAAGCGGCTGCCTTTGGCTCAGGTCATGATCCCAGCGTCCTGGGATCGAGTCCCACATCGGGCTCCTTGCTCAGCAGGGAGCCTGCTTCTCCCTCTGCCTCTGCCTGACACTCTGTCTGCCTGGGCTCGCTCGCTCTCTCTCTCTCTGACAAATAAATAAATAAAATCTTTAAAAAAAAAAAAAGAATTAATTTTATAGAAAGTTGAGGTGAAATAAAGTATCTGCTGAGTTTATTTTGCTTGTGTTTTTTTTTCCTCTAGAAGTATTCAAGTTTTGCTCCTAATTTGTATGTTTTGTTCTTTGCCACTCTGTTTGCCCTTGCTAACTTCACTGCTACTATTTTTTTTTAAAGATTTTATTTATTTATTTGACAGAGAGAGATCACAGTAGACAGAGAGGCAGGCAGAGAGAGAGAGGGAAGCAGGCTCCCTGCTAAGCAGAGAGCCCGATGCGGGACTCGATCCCAGGACCCTGAGATCATGACCTGAGCCGAAGGCAGCGGCTTAACCCACTGAGCCACCCAGGCGCCCTCACTGCTACTATTTTGTGTAGTGGAATGCAGAAGGCAATCTACCCCGTTTTTAACACAGGTACCTCTTCCTTTTCCCAGGTGATAGCCACACTGTTTCACTAGATGTTCCATTTATTTATTTTCTTGTTTTTATTTTTTATTTTGTTTTTTAAAAAAGATTTTATTTATTTGAAAGAGAGAGAATGAGAGAGAGAGAGCATGAGAAGGGGGAGGGTCAGAGAGAGAAGCAGACTCCCTGCCAAGCAGGGAGCCCGATGCAGGACTCGATCCCAGGACTCTAGGATCATGATCTGAACCGAAGGCAGTCGCTTAACCAACTGAGCCACCTAGGCGCCCCTTTATTTTTATTTTTTAAAGATTTTATTTATTTATTTGAGAAAGAGTGAGAAGAAAGAGAGAGAGAAAGCACAAGCAAGGAGGAGGGGCCGAGGGAGTGGGAGAAGCAGACTCCCAGATGAGCATGGAGCCAGATGGACATGGGGCTTGATCCCAGGACCCTGAGATCATGACCTGACCTGACCCAAAGGCAGATGCCTCCCAGGCTGAGCCACCCAGGCACCCCCTATTTTTTATTTTTAAAGACTTTATTTGAGAGAGAGAGAGTGAGAGAGAGCACAAGCACGGGGGAGCGGCAGAGGGAGAGAGAAGCAAACTCCCCACCGAGCAGGGATCCTGATACAGGACTCGATCCCACAACTCTGGATCATGACCCCAGCCGAAGGTAGACAGTTAACTGACTGAGCCGCACAGGGACCTCTAGGTGTCCTGTTTCAAGCTGTGAGGCAGGTCAACATGGTGTGAGGAGCAAGAGGAGGCCAGGCCTGGCTATTCCCACCTGGTCGCCTGCTGTGTCCCCACCACCACCTCTTCACATTTCTCCTCCTTCTCTTTCCTGTCTCTGCTCCCTGTGACAGCAGCTGGCTATAGGCTAAGCTGTCCATGCTCATTTTAGACAGATGCTCATCTAAGGGCATGAGAAGTGGGACAAAACAGGGGATAGGGGACTCTTTTTAGGTTCCCTGTCTCCATAAATTGTATTTAGGGACTCAGGATCCTTTTTGCACGAGTTGGATGAGAATCACCTCCTGCAACTCCTCCACGCTGAGGGCACGGTTCTCGTGTTGCAGAGGAGAAGCTTCCTTGACCTTGAACCTGTTGTGTTATGCAGGCAAAGTTCAAGAGGACTGCTTAAAAATACTAGTCTGTTGGGCACCTGGGTGGCTCAGTTGGTTAAGCCTCTGCCTTTGGCTTAGGTCATGATCCCAGGGTCCAGGGATCAGTCCCGCATCAAGCTCTCTGCTCATCAGGGAGCCTGCTTCCTCCTCTCTCTCTCTCTCTCTGCCTGCCTCTCCACCTACTTGTGATCTCTGTCTGTCAAATAAATAAATAAAATCTTTAAAAAAATACTAGTTCAGCACAGGTCCTCTAATTTGAATGAGATCAGTTTCAAACTTCATGGAGTATCAGAGGGACCTGGAGGGCTTCTTAAAACACAGATTTCAGGGCTGCACTTGGCAGTTTCTCATTAGTAAGTTTGGGGCAGGGGGAGGGTGCCTTTGGATTTTTTTTTTTTTCTCTTAAAGATTTTATTTATTTGAGAGAGAGTGAGTGCACAGCAGGGGGAGAGGCAGGCAGAGGGAGAGGGAGAAGCAGGCTCCCTGCTAAGCAGGGATCCCAATGTGGGGCTCAATCCCAGGACCCTGGGATGATGACCTGAGCTGAAGGCAGATGCTTAACGACTAACCCACCCAGGTGCCCCGGAATCTTTGCATTTCTAGTGAATTCTCAAATGTTGCTTCTGCTCCTGGTCCATGGACCACACTTTGAGAATTATGAGTTGGCTTATTTCTCACAATGCTATCTTCAACTAGATATGCAGGGAGCCATGTTGTTGCTTCAGGTCAGACATTCCTGTTTTGAGCTGCTTATGGCTGATTAGAAACACCGACTTCGAAAATGTCTCCATCTAAATATTATGGTGTCCCCTGCTTTATTGTCAGGAACTATGGGATCTCCATAGACCCTATGTTGGCGTGTTGGGGAAGACAAGGAGCTGTTTCTGGAGAAGACTCTCAGCTCTGCTCACAAGCACTCCCTGGCTTTCTCTAGTGAGCATTTGTGCTCATCTATACGCAGAGCTAGCCATGCCTGGTCTCTTGGACTCAGTCTGAAGCAGTCCCAGCTACATAGTTCCCTGGGAGCTAGGGACACAGATCTTAGCTTTCACGGTCTACATCATCAGCAGTTAATGCACTGAACGGTGTTTGCATCTTTCTCAGCCCCTAGAAGACATGGGCATCCTTGGCCAGCTTCTGTCTCAACAAGTAGCCCAGGGCTTGTTACTCAGTCACTATTTCTGGGAAGAATGGGCATGCATTCCTATGGAGGAAAATGTAAAGGAAGCTTTCCTCATTATTCTAAACTTCCTTGTCTCTCCTGTAAGCACTCTGGTGATACAAGACTCAGGACTGCTCTCCTTTTTCTCAATTGTCCATATAGATGCTCCTTTAGTAGTTAACACACCAAGAGTGCCGACTGCTGAGTCGACTGACACTTAGATGCATTATGAGGTCATAATGCATTAGGGTCATAGATTGGATTTATATTAATTACAGTACTTTGTTGGACACATCTATACCCCATTCTATCCTCTAACCCCAGCTTCCACATAAATTCACTCGCGTGTAGTTCAAGAATTCACTTTCTAGGGACACCTGGGTGGCTCAGTTGGTTAAGCAGCTGCCTTTGGCTCAGGTCATGATCCCAGGGTCATGGGATCGAGTCCCACATCGGATTTCTTGGTTGGCGGGAATCCTGCTTCTCCCTCTGCCTCTACCTGCCGCTCTGTCTGCCTGTGCTCGCTCTTTCTCTCTCTCTCTGACAAATAAATAAATAAAATCTTAAAAAAAAAATCCACTTTCTAAGCACTGTGTCCCAAACTAAATTTCTGATAAAGTTTCCCCAAAATTTGAAAGTGACACATACAGTCCCTTTTGTTACAATACAGGTATGCAATATGTGAATTTGTTCATGTGTGGTAGGTAAAATGGGCACAAAATCAGTAAACCATGAGATCATGTTACCTCAAAATTTGATTGTTCATGAGGTAAAGGAGAAGGTAATATATATACATATTATATATTAATTTTTTGTGTGGTAAAAAAAAATCACACAATATACCCTTTTAAAGTGTGAGGGGATTAAATCTGGTGCCACTGAGTAGCATCAGGTGAAGGTAAGGATGCTGCCTAGTGGCCATCAGTGACCTGGGAGGGAAAAAAAAACCCACACACGATATCCGGTTTCTCACTTCTGTATACCCTCATTCAGTGTCTGTGTATCTCGTGCTCCTGAGCTCTGTGGTTTTCCTCATGAAAGCATTTACTACAGCATCTTCCACACAAATGTGTGTCCTGGTCACAAGAGTCCAGACACTGAGTGAAGGTGGAGGGGCTTACACATGTGGAGGAGAAGCTTGTGAGGAGATGAGAGAAGATGAGGCATCAGACCAATGGGAGTAAAGGGGCCCACACTGAGCTTCATCAGAGGCCACATGGAAGAAGAACCGAAAGAAAGGAGAATGGAACTGAATGGGAGCCATCATTTGCTTTGAAGAGGATTAGAGGCACGTGCCACAGACTGAGGAAGAGGCTCTAATGTCACAAGCAGCTGAGTAGCACTTTCATGGGATTCAGTCTTACTTAAAGCCACAAAAACAGTCTTTTTTGTTATGAACAGAAGGACCTGGCAAAACAACAGAAGCTGGATTCCTATTTTAAGCTGGTGCAGAAGGAATAACAAGACAATGAGTCACAGCCATCCACCTCTGGTATCGTGACACTTTGTCCTAAGAATGTCCTTCCTTCCATCCTGTCTCCGTCACTCCAAGCCACAGTGCTACATCACACTCACAGGCACCAGGAAGCTTCATTGTCTGTTTTTACAAATCCAGGCAAAGTGGTATATTTACTGTAGCATAATTTAAATTAGGCACTTACGATGCTTAAAATGGGAGTTTTTGAGTTTACTATTAATTTTTTTTAAAGTGGATTGTTTTACTAGACTGCACAATTTTGAATGTTGTGCTCTGAAATCATGTTCCCCGTTAGTCCTGTTATTTTTGTGGGGCCAAAATTCCATAATGCAGTGGTATTTTTAAGAAAAGATGTTTTAGGAGAAATGATAGTATTTGGAGAACTTTCTTTTCTTATTTTGGAGAATTTTCAATGTACCTGCTACTTAACAACCATTGCTAACTTTGGAGAGAATGCAGAACTCCTGACTGGGCCTGACTTCCTTATCTAATGTTCTGATCTCCATGCTTCCCATATGTACTGGAAAACCTCAAAGAATCTGAGTAATAACATTCCTTTGGTTTTCGGTAATTTTGGATTGTGAGCTCATGGGTACTTTGCATTTACCTGAAGGAATCCTATGAGGACTAGGTTGAGGGCTCCACCTGCCAGAGAAGATCTGAGTTTCCTTCTGCAGATTCCTAAGTACTTCCAAACTGACCACTTTTCTTAGTGTGAGATTTACAGAGCCACAAGTAAGATACATGAGAATTCTAAAACTTAGAGGTTATAGTTTTGAATTCTTAGGGACACACACACACCAAACCCAAGGCCCATCCTTTTACACAAGTTCCCAGCTTTAAGCAGAAGACTCCATTCCAACTCTTATATAGGGGCCTATATAAGGCTATATATATATATTTTTAAGATTTAATTTATTTGTCAGAGAGAAAGAAAGAGAGAGAGAGAGAGCGAGAGCGCGTGCGCGCGCACAAGCAGGGAAGCGGCAGGCAGAGGGAGAAACAGGCTTCAAGGAGCCCAATGAAGGACTCAATCCCAGACCCTGGGAACATGACCTGAGCTGAAGGCAGATGCTTAACCAACTGAGCCACCCAGCGTCCCTATATAAGGCTATTAAAACAAATGTCTAGGTTATTGAGATCAGAAAAATCTCTTGCCCCTCAGACTGCCACTGCTTTTAGGGTCAGCCAACCATCTGATTTCCAGACCCTTCTTTATTTTGGCCCTGAAAATGTTCTCTATTTTCTTAATAAGCCTGGATATGTATTTGAAACAAACTTTTATTAATTTTTTTTCTAGAAATTTTTTCTTCCCCCTTTGTTTTGCTATGTGGTCCTCACTGTATCACCACCAAGAGCAATTTCTTTTTCACAAATGATCGTCCTTGCATGCTCAGAGGGGCTGACTCAAATAAATATTATATATAGATGGCTAAAGTTTTGGGGGGGGGTCTTAGATTTAAAACACTGCTTATCCGGTGACTTCTAGGTTGGTCTCTTAGCTCTAACCCTTCCACTGCCTCCTGGCCTCATAGGTTCTGTGCGAGGAGAAGCCATCAGAACAGAGCTGTGTAGAGAAGAAATGCCAGTCGAGCTCTGAAAGCCATTAACAAGGGCTTTAATATCTCATGTAGAAGGGACACTTGCTCTCATGCTTTAAATTCTAGACTAACTTTATCATAACTGTTTTTCTCATTAAAATTTAAAAAACCAAGGGAAACCCGGCAACTTGATGTGGAAGACATCCAGGAAGTATGAAATGTTGGCTAATGGCTGATAAGTGGATCTTTCTACTCCATGAACAACGTAAATGTCACGGAAACCTCACAGCTGATTGGAGTGGGTCAGTGCTGGCCAAGTACTGCCTGGATCGTCATTGGACACTGTAGTTTGGCAAAGGCTCTGGTGCCAAGGGGGTTGATCTAGAATGCAGTACAAGAAATTTTTACAGAAATGAGGTCAACTTTTTTCTTTTTTGCATTTGGGACTCAAATTTCAAATGTTTTTGGCCCTCCTAGTTCATCTCTCATAAGATTCATGTCTCTAATTTGCCTTCGGGCAAATGCCCCAGTAACTAAAAGGAGAGTAGTGAGGGACAAGCATTTTCACATTAGTTGATCAGGCCTACGTGGCTCACATGGTAACTTAAAAGAATAGCTGTGCATATTCTCCAGAAGCTGTTATGTCACTGTCACTGCAAAACACTGTTAAGTGAAACAATGAAAAGAAATCCAAGAATTCAGAACCCTTCAAGCTTGGGGCAAGAGCGTCTGGTCTGCCTAGGTTATGGGGAAGATGATTCCAGCCACAGGTAGTGCCTACGGGATCTGAGCAGGGCACACAGGGAACAAGGAAGGCTTGACGATGTTCACAGCATGTCATGCTAGTTGGCTTTGTTGCAGCCTCTCAGCCGGCCAGGAAAGAGGCCACACCTCAGAGCTCAGGAATCTGCTCTTTCCACTGCCTGACTATGTTTTCCAAACAGTATTTGGTAGAAGACTCATGGTTTTTCCAGGTGTCAGTACATTAGTAGGTATTTGGGGGCACCTAGGTGGCTCAGTTGGCTAAGCAACTGCCTTCAGCTCAGGTCATGATCCCAGAGTCCAGGGATTGAGTCCCACATCAGACTCTCAGCTCCTCGGGGGGTCTGCTTCTCCCTCTGACCTTCTCCCCTCTCATGCTCTCTCTCAAATAAATAAATCTTTAAAAAAAAATAGGTATTTGGAAGGGGTGTAGGGTGAGGGGGATAGGGAAAGGCTAAGGAAAATTTCCAGGGTCAAAATAAGTTTGGGCATATGTAACACAAATCATCTTATTAAACACTCTGAGAAGTCCTACAGTGAAGACAGTTATTGAATTTAATTTAGTGGTGTCTTTCAAACTTATTGTCTAAATACCCTGTTCTGAAGTATACCTACTCACATCTTGTAGGTACTACTGTTCTGTGGACATAGTTTGAAAATGCTGTCCCCTGATTACCTACATCATATAATCCTCAGGTTGTTTCGATGTGTAAACAGGTTTGAGAACCAGGGGTCAGGGAATCCCAAAAGGGAGGAGTAGATTTCACTTACAGGAGGTAATATAAAGAAGCAATTTTAGAGACACTATGGTTCCAATGTTTAAATTTTACAAGTGAGGAAATTAAGGCGAAGGGATTTGCCCAATCCTGTAAGTGAAGAGAAAGCTACCTATTGGAACCCAGTTGTCTTTAACGACAGCTCGCCTCTCCTCATTTCACAAGGGATTGCAGTCTCTGGGTTATAAGGCAAGTGGCAAGGCCAGCCTGGCAGGGATGAGGGAAGCCACGAAGCGAGGTAGAGATGAGAACAGACTGGGTGTGTGGGGTGTGTGGTGCAGAGCTCCAGAGGGGAGGGCAGGCCGTGGCAGAGCTCTGTATGCCTGTCAGAAACAATCTTATAAGCTGCAGAGTGAGGAGTGTCCAGATGGGGATGGGTGGAGGCGAGAAAGGGATCCAGAAAGCATGATGAGTCCAGGCCCTGGATGCATGGCTAAGGAACAGCTTGCCCCAGTCAGGTTTCTATATAACAAACAATCAGTAAATCCCTTTTCTGTGTTAAGCTTGGCTGTCTGGCCCCACCAGTTAAATGGTGTGCTTCAAGGTGTGGAAAGCATGGTTTGAAGACTTTATTTTTATTTCAGGAAGGCATATCAAGTTCTTGATTAATTTTTGTCCATTACTGCTTGTCATTGGAGATGTCGAAGGGACTTAATTTGTGGAACTGTTCTTGAAATTCAATAAAGTGAATTAAACATGATCTTTTTATATACCATTTTAAAAACTGTTCATAAGATGCCTACAGAGGCATTAAAAACAAAAGAGGGCAGAATTTTGCTTATGTAGGGAGAAACTCTGGATGCCTGCACACTATCCTCTCCCTACAAACAGAATAAAAATATTTGCCTTTATTTGAACAGAAATATAATGATTTGATCACACCTAAATAGCATGGCTTAATAGGATTTCAGAAGAACTGTAACTTTATAGCAGATCTCTTTTGTTTTCTTTCTAATAGTGATAAAGAACACATAACCTAAAACTTCTCATCTTAACCATTTTTAAGTGTATAATTCGGTAGTGTCAAGTTCACATTGCTATGCAACCAAGCTCCAGAATTTTTTCATCTGGCAAAATATGACAAGATCTTTTTACTTGGAGTTCTTGTTACACCACTAACCTCCCTTAAACCCGAGCACATTTCTATGATTTTATTTAAGAAGTGGATATAAATGTCTTTTGTTATGCAATTTGATACATATAAAACATTACATGTACTATCCATGTAATTTATGAAATGCAGGACTGCTTGCATTTTCTAGAATAGTTTAGTGCTCTCTATCACTGATTCATTGTTGCCTTTTCTCTCTACACATTCAAGCCATTCAAAACATTTACTCTTCTAATATATTTCAACTCTTTTTTTTCCCATGATCCTCTTCTTATTTTCATTTCCTAATCTTTTTTGAGTTGAGAGATTTTAATAATATTAGACCAAACTTATGAGTAGATGGAACGCCAGTGCATGACTTATGGGGTATCGTGATGCCCCTTGTGGGACTGAGACAGGGCTTTCTTTCTGGTAAAATACTGACCCTTGATTTCCCTTTTTAAAAATGCAAATAAGTCTGGCATGCACAAGCCGGGGCCTGGCTCTCCCTCAGTGTGGGTATTTTTGTGCCCATGAATACATGTAGTAATCTTAGAAACCAAAGTTATACCCAGGGATCCAGAGAGCCAGGCTGGGGAACACTGAAAGGTTTTGATCCAGGATCTGGCCAATGACTTCTCTCTCTCTGCATCAGTCATGACTGATAGATTCTACTCTGCAGTGCGGGCAGTAAGTTACCCCAGGTTCCATCTGGCTGGAAGTTAAGAGCCCAGATGGGAGTGGGGTATGAAAAGCAAAATGCAACGGGGAGCACTGGTCACTCTTCACATGTCTTCTTCCAGACAGGGCCAGCAGGAAGAAAGGATGCTGAGGGCAGAGGGCAGGCCTGATAGTAACTACTACGTCTGGTCTGGTCATGCTGGTTATGATGTTTTAAAATGCTTTTTATGTGGGGTGCCTGGGGAGCTCAGTGGGTTAAAGCCTCTGCCTTTGGCTCGGGTCATGATCCCAGGGTCCTGGGATTGAGCCCTGCATTGGGCTCTGCTCAGCAGGGAGCTTGCTTCCTCCTCTCTCTCTGTCTGCCTCTCTGCCTACTTGTGATCTCTGTCTTTCAAATAAATAAAATCTTTTAAAAAATGCTTTTTATGATTAGCAAATAGCAACTTGCCCTTCTACCCCAGGATTTTGTGGACTGCCCCCCAACCCCTGCCTCATAACCAGCCACTAAAGGGTTAATATTTGGCTCAGTTGGGGCACCTTATAAGGTTGTTAAATATTTTGTACATCACTCCTGGAGAAAACTTTGCAGCAAAGACAAGCCTTTTGTACTCTACTTTTCCTGAGACCCTGCTGCTCCCTGGCTGTTTCCCATCATCATGATATAGCTTTAGTACCAGGTCATGGGGCATCTCCTACACTTGCAGCAGGGCAGGGGGAATAACAGAAGAAGGTTTCAGGACCATAATTCTTGAGGATGCCCTCTGCCAGTCCCAGAAACTTGGGTAGGGGTGCTGTCCCTCAAGGGAGAGAAATGTCCTGCATCCTTGGAACCAGGATCCTGGGATGGGGGCAGGGGGCGGGGAGGTGATGTTTGCCGTCCTTCCTGTGTAATCCCTTTAGAAAACACATGACTTTGTCCTGTCTCCTCAGACATCATCACTCTTCAAGAAAGCCAGTGGTCAACAAGTAGTTTTTGGGGGCATACCAAGCATCAGAGCTCTGGCCAGCTTTCAGAAATGGGGATGAGGGCAGTTTTTATAGACATCATAAACAGGAAAATTAATCTCCAAGATCTTCCCTTGTAAAGAAATCCTCTGGGACTTACAAAATCTGATCACATTAACACATTTTGGCCACCTTCCAAAACAACATGGACTTAAGCAGATAAATTCATTGAAAAATATTTTGAATGTTGCAAAACAGTCTGGCCTTGGGTGACACTGCTTCCAGTAATGAAAGACATTAATTCAGAGACATTTCCCTGGAAATTAAAACCGCGATGAAATATCACCTCACACCAGTTAGGAGGGTCGGCTATGATCAAAAGACAAAAGATAACAAACACTGGCGAGGATGTGGAGTAAAGGGAACCCTTCTACACTGCTGGTGGGAATGTAAATTGGAGCACGGAGGTTCCGTGAAAAATTAAAAATAGAACTACCATATGATCCATCAGTCCCACTTCTGGGTAGATATCCAAAGGAAATAAAATCATGATCCTGAAGAAGCCTCTGCCCCTGCATGTTCATTGCAAAATTGCTTACAATAGCTAAGACATGGAAACAATCCAAGTGTCCATCGACAGATGAATGGATAAAGAAACTGTAGTACCCATATACAATGGAATATTATTCAGCCATAAAAAGAAAGCGCTCCTGCCATTTGCAACAACCTGGACACACCCTAAGGCATTATGCTAAAGCAAATTAAGTCAAATGAAGAAAGACAAGTACTGTGTGATGTCACTGACATATGAAATCTAAAAAAACCAAAAACTAACAAACAAAAAAACCGGGGCACCTGGGTGGCTCAGTCGTTTAAGCCTCTACCTTTGGCTCAGGTCATGATCCCATGGTCCTGGGATCGAGCTCTGCATTGGGCTCCCTGCTCAGTGGGAAACCTGCTCCCCCCTCTCCCATTCCCCTTGCTTGTGTTCCCTCTCTCTCTGTCAAATAAATAAATAAAATATTAAGGAAAAAAAAACCCCAACTCCTAGAAACAGATCATATTTGTGGTTGCCAGAGGTGGGACTGGAAGTGTGGGAGGAGGGGGAATTGGGTGAAGGGAGATGTTACTAGACAGTAGGGTGACCATTATTAAGAATACTGTATGGTATATTTGATAGTTGCTAAGAACTGCTAAGAGAGTAAATCTTAAAAGTTCTCATCACAAGGAAAAAATTTTTTAACTCTGAGATGCTGGATGTTAATCAAACTTATTATGTAAACATTTTGCAATAGATACATGTGTCAAATCATTATGTTGTATACCTTAGACAACATTGTATGTCAATCATATCTCAATAAAACTAGAAAGAAGAGACATTTCCCACCAATACAAATGGAATGCTATGGAAATACAGGATTATATCCCTATTATAGTAAATGTTCTTTAACATTGCTAACACTGCACAGCATTTCCTGGGTGCAGGGTACTGCTCTAAGCAGTATATCCATGAACTCTTTTAAGCTTCGCCATCTACCCATGAGGTCAGTGCTGTTATGCTCCTCATTATACAACTGAGGAAACTGAAGTACAGAGAGGTTAGGTAACTTGCCCAAGATCACACAGCTAGTAATTGATGGAGCACTGCTAGCTGTACTATCATTCCTGGCTGTCCTCACTGAGGATTAGGTGTTTTTCAGAATGAAGGGGACTGGGGTGACACCTGCTACAACAGGAACCCTGTTGTTCACGGCCAGCCAGTGGCCACCATTACCACCACCCCTGGCCACCCCTTTCTTTAAGAGCTGGCTGCAAAGGTTTGTTGGTTCCCCCCCACCCCCCCGCTCAGAATTTCAGACTTGAAAATGTGCTTGTTTCTGAATCACCATGGAAAACACCTTGGCTGACTAATTTTTTTTTAACCCTCAAAATAAAACGGTTGTGCAGCCTTAAGTACTGAAAACACTATTTAACTTCGGGGCTGCTATTGGAAGAATGCTTGTGTAGTCTAGGTGAATCGGTCTGGTCTGGCTTGCAGTAGCTGACCTGAGGCTTGTGCCTGTCCTGGGTACTCCCCCTCCCGCCCCCACACATGTTCTAAT
>PISX010015753.1:0-48371 GCA_004024625.1 Mellivora capensis
ATGATCAATTAACCAAGTGTTAAATGATGTTTTATTAGATTCCATTTCAAAGAGTTTCATAAAAATCATCCTCCCTTTCTGCAGCCTTCACTCTGTCCTTTTCAGAAGCTGAAGGTCTTCTGTTTGCTGGGTCTCAGGGATAGTTTGAATCAAATGGTCCTAAGAACACTCTCAGGTCTCAGGCAGGAAATCCTGGAAAGAACGCCTCTTTCATCAACTCTCTGTCCTCAATCTCTGAAACGGCCTTCTTGAGGGCAGGGTATCATGGATAAATCTGCCACCCTGGCCCACGGGTGCGTCTCAGAATACCTGCCCTACTCTCAGCTCCTGGTGATGGGCAGCTGACCTACCTTCCCCTCCCCCAGCTGGGTGGGCATGGTACCCAAATCTAGTTGATTTATTGGTTTATAAAGGACAAATCAGATTCTAGGGCTGGGAGATCAACCAGATCCGTGTTTCGCTATACTCATGCTGGTAAGTAAACAGGGAAACCAATCTGTAATGAAACCAGAGAGTAGTGCTCCTATCTGTAGAAAATCAGAAACCAGAGAGCATTTGGAGTGAGAGAATGTGAGGGACTGACAGTGTTCCCCTCCCTTGGACTCCTGGCTATCTTTCCTATAGCTTCTGATGAATTCCTTCTTACTGATGCTAATTTGGATTGGCTTCTGTTGTTTGTAATAAGTAGCCCCCGATGGAGACAGAGTGTTATGACAGGATTCAACCAGGAGTCTGAAGAAGACATGAGTCCTGTCTTCTCTCAGTTATCCTTCCGTCAAAGTATAATTCCCCAAATATTAAAAACCTGATTTTCATATAGATAAGTAAGCACACGTCAAAGTTTTATTTAGTTCATTAATGAGGGAACCAGGAGAATGATAATGCTGGATCAGAAGAGAATATGAGAAAATAGGACTTCCTTTTTTTTAATGCTTTTTCCTTTCCTTTTCTTTTTTTTTTTTTTTAAGATTTCATTTATTTATTTGAGAGAGAGAAAAAAAGCCAGAGGGGACCAGCAGGCAGAGGGAGAATCAGCCTCCCCACTGGACAGAAAGTCCATCATAGGACTCGATCCCAGGACCCCAGGATCATGACCTGAGCCAAAGACAGTCACTTAACGAACTGAGCCTTCTAGGGGCCCAGAAAACAGGACTTCTGTAGTCAGTGGAGGAAGCAAGGATAGCTGAGGGAAGATGGTAAATTCAGATACAAAACTGGTTTATATCCAAGAAGCAGTAAAACCATAATATTTAGGGTTGTCCTTTCTACCTGGATAGAAAATAAATTCATCACCACCTTACCAGTACTGTACAAGGTCTGAGCCCAAATCAATAGCACAAGCTATTGTGCTAGTGTTCCCACAAAGAATGAGAGGACCCTTAGGCAAGCTTCTCTGGATCAGTGCTTCTCAGACTATATAAAAATACAGATTTCTGGGTCCTGCCCTTGGGCTTGGCCTGAGAATTTGCATATTAGCAAGTTCCCAAGTGACATTGCTAGTCAGCAAACCACATTTTAATTAGCACAGCTTTAGATGACATTAAAAAGTCACAAAATAACCCATTTGCTTACTGCTGAGGTTTGAATAATTTTTCTCAAGCTTCCACGCAGAGTCCCCAAGAGAGAGCGAGACCTCCAGATGAAGAAAAGCAAAGTAAGGCAAATACCACTTTGCTCTTACCTGAAGATTTGAGTTCAAAACTGAGCGAAGGGCTTTAATGAACACAGCTGGGTCACAGGGAGGAGACTTTTTTTTTTCTCTCTCTCTCTGTGCTAGGCAGGTCTCAGTAGCATCGAACCAACAAAACAGGCACTTGGCCATTTCTCCCCAAGCTCCTATCTGAATCTTTTTTTATTTTATTACAATGCAAGAAAAAGCCTATTCAAGCCACACCGCCAGTGACCGAGAAAAAGAAACTAAAGAAAGAGGGAGAAAGCAAATCCCTTCCAAAATCAGGAACTACCCTGTTCTAGGCAGCCTTCCCAGGGGGCCTCAGTTTGGTGTCGCAGGAAGAAGACAGCTTCCAAATGCAAGAGGAGAGAAGAAGACACTTGGGCCTTCTTCCAAGGCAACAGACCTGACCTTACTGGAACAATCCTTTCTTACTATTCTGGCTCTAGGAGATAAGGTTGCTACATGTATTGCAGGACACTTGAGTAAATTTGAATTTCAAATAAATAATCATTTTTTGTAAGTATGTCTCAAATATTTCCTGAGACATATTTACACTACAAAAAAAATCTTTTTTTTTAAATCTGATTTAACTGGGTATCCTGTATTTTTATTGGGTATTATAATAATACCAAAAAAAATTATGGCTATTGTAAGGATTATGTGAAATAGTAAAGTATTTAAAACATAGAAAACATTTGATACATATTAGTTCCTAACAGCTTCCCAGTTGTACAGAAGCTAAGTCTTGGAGAGAGAAAGTAATCTGCCAGTACTGGCAGATTATGGCTGAATTGTGCCCCCCCCACCCCGACAATTTATAGATAGAAGCCCTAACTCCCAGTACCTCAGAATGTGACTGTTTTGGAGATAGTATCTTTAAAGAGATCATTAAGTTAAAATGAGGCTGTTAGGATGGGTCCTAATGTGATCTGACGGATGTCTTTATAAGAGAAAATTTGGACACAAAAAGAGACCAAAACTGTAAGAAAATTAATTTCCATCATTTAAGCCACTCAGTGTGTAGTGTTTTATTATGATAACCCTAGCAAACTAACAGAGCAAGTAAGAGGCCAAGGTGGGGTTCAAACCCAGGGGGTTGGACACCAATGTTTAGGAGCGAAAGGCTTGTGATTGCCCTCTATTTCTTGTCTCTCTTTCTTTCTTCTCTCTGAGCTTTATGACTAAGGGAGTGTGTGTACGTGATAGATTGGGAAAGAGAGAAAGAGAAAATTGGAGGGAATGCCCATGTTCTCATCCAGTCACTCACTTTTTTATAAGATCAGCTGCTGTAACAGGTATCAACAATAGGCTGGTTTTTTTCCCCCTAACCTTACCAATATAAATACGCCTAAAGGCTGTGCATGAAACATTTCCAGTTAGAGTTGTAAACAAATGTCTCACCAGAATGTTGAATGCTTAAATTACAAACCTGAGTAAACACTGAGACTGGAACACAGCAAAGTATTTACCTCTACCAGAGGGACATGTGGTCTCCAAGAGAACAGCCATTTGGCAACTGGCTGACCAGTTACTTGTCCAGAGTTGCTGTTAGGGCTTAAATTTTGTCCCCCTTCCCAAAGCATTTAGAAAACCTGACCCCTAGTGCCTGAGAATGTGGCCTGGTTTGGAAATAGAGTTGTCATAAATATAACTAGTTAAATTGAGATGAAGTCACACGGGTGTAAGGCTGGTCATGAATCCAGTACAATTTGTATCTTTATACAAAGAAGAGAGACACACACACACAGGGTGAGCGCCACGGGACAACAGAAAAAGATAGGGAAGGGCTGTGGCTTCAAGGCAAGAGACACTGAGGATCGACATGCCAATGCCAAGAGCCAGGAGAGGCGAGGAAGGATTCTACCCAGAGTCTCGGAGGGAGCATGGCCCTCCTGACACCTGGGTGTAGACTTCTAGGCTCCAGAACTATACAATAAATTCTTTTTTAAGCCACCAAGTTTGTGGGCCTTTATTGCAACAATCCTAGGAAATGAGGACAGGACCCCTTTACTTTCCAGGGCTTCTCTAAATCAAAATATCTTCAGTGGTTTTGTAGAATTTTATAAGCAGTTCTGTCGCAGTTATCTGCTGCTGCATAACAAACAAAAACTTAGTAACATAAAACAACAATTTAGGATTTTATCTCAAGATTCTACTGAAAGGACAGAGAAGGACAGCTCTTTTCTGCCTCACGCTGTCTCAGTCTCAACTGGGGGGACTTGAATGGCTGGGGCAGGCACGTGTGAGAGACAATCTTGTCCTCCTCTCCTCTCCCCTCACAGACTCTCCATGTTGCCAGCCTGGACTTGCTCCCAGCAAGGTGATTTTGGGCTCATTGAAACACCCTCTTAGGGGCGCCTGGGTGGCTCAGTGGGTTAAAGCCTCTGCCTCCGGCTCAGGTCATGATCCCAGGGTCCTCGAATCGAGCCCCACATTGGGCTCTCTGCTCAGCGGGGAGCCTGCTTCCCTCTCTCTCTGCCTGACTCTCTGCCTACTTGTGATCTCTGTCTGTCAAATAAATAAATAAAATCTTAAAAAAAAAAAAGGAACACCCTTATGCTGCTCAGGATTCCAAGAGGGAGTATTCTAAGAGACCAAAGAGAACTGTCAGTTCCCAGAAAAGCTAAAACCAGAACTCGCACAGCATCATCTTCAAGTGGCCCAGCAGTTACAAGTCACCCTCAAATTCAAGAGGAGGAGAAACAGACCTCCTCTCAAAGAGAAGAACTGTCCGAGAATTTGTGACCATCTTGAATCTACATGCATTTTCTGTTTTATGTCATTCTAAAGCACGTAGGGACACAAACACAATTTCTTCTTATGACAGTGGAGTGTAACCCACTGTGTTTGACTTCAAAAACCCCTGGGGAAAGTCTGATGTGAGCAGGTATTGTATCTGAGGGGTGCACAGTTCTTTCTGGTGGAAACCCGTCTTCCACTGCTTGGAATTTCATGCAGCGCCAGAAAGAATCGAAACAATCTAGAAAATCAAAATGCAAATGCAGAAAGGAAACAAGAAGTTTTTCTTGCAAATTTGTAAATTGTATGATATGAGCAAGCTCCAGAAACACTGTAAAGAATCTGAAGTGGGAAGGATGGGAAGGACTGACATGCACTTCTTGTTTGCAGAAGCCTCGTGTCGCCGCACCCAAGGGGTAAAAAACCTTCCAAAACAGGATCTGTCATTTGATCTTCACTCTGTGCCTTCTTTGTGAATAGAGAGGAAACAAATCAGAGAGGGGAAGGAGACCCTACCTAATCCACCCTCTTGCCCTCAGACTATAGGGTTGGGTACACTTGGGTTTGAATCCGGCTCAGCCCCTTCCTAACTGTGTCCCTTTGGCAGGTCACTTCACATCTCTAAGCTCTGTCACTTTACCTCAAGAGGAGGATCCTGTTACTGGCCCAGTGGGGTTGTTCTGAGTAATAGATTAGATCATGTTGGAAATGCATGTAAAAAATAATACACGTTTGTCGTGATGGTCGTTGTTCTCATCTTTGTTGTCATCACCCCTAGGGCCTTGTGACGAAAGACGAAACTCTATAAAGGACTAACCATGGGAGTAGTGGATCACTCTGGGGGGTTGGACTTATAGGTATTTTTTTCCTTTTTAACTCCATCTAAAATGAACAGGTATTTATTTTTCTCATTAGACAAGAATAGAGAAGTTATCTCTCAAAGCTTATCAATGTCCTTTTGGGGTTCCCTTTAGGTCACACTGGTGGACACTCTCCTTCTGTTTCCCACCTCTCCCTGCCCAGAGATGGAACGACTGTACAGGTTGAAAGCATCCATTGCAGTGGGTCCTAGACAGCCCCTGGAAGTCTGGAAGCTGCAGAGACTAAAATATGCCCCGCATACATTCCATATTTGGCCACAGCCTCTCCGGACACCAGACAGAAATGTGGGCTCCAGACCCCCTTGGTGACTACCAAAAGTAGAGCAAAAATACTTGGGTCCAACAGAGCTGGCACTAGGGTGGGAGAAGCAAGGTGCAAAATACAGGGGTGGGGGTGTTAACCATGCACTTTCCCAATGGCCTTGAGAGTGAGGGCCTCCTTACGTTTGCACCTCACTCACACCATGATCCCAATATCACCATGCCCAGGAAGCCAGGAGCCCAAGCAGTCCCCACCCATCCTCCCCAGTGCCTGGAAGAGACAAAGAGCCTATCAGACAGTTCCTTGGGATGTGGCAGTGTGCTGCCTAGACACCCATTGGGAAAGTTATGGTCCAGAAACCTGGTGGTGGGCACCAGAGGAAGCAAGTCAGCCTCGGGCTCCAAACAGTGGAGACAGTGTGGTCATCTCTTGTCTAGCTCCTGGGGTTCAGGTGCCCTCTGGCAGAGTCAGCGAGTCCCCCAGACAAAAAGCACAGTGCATGCCCATAGGGTTCTGCAGGGGGACTCCCGGTCCGAACCAAACAGGTCTCTCTGCCCAGAGCTGAGCTCATCACAGTTATGGTCTTCATGAAGAGGTGCTGGGCCCCAGTCAGTGCTGAACTTCCCTTCCTGTTTATCTGCATGAACCCCCCGCCCCAACTGCATGGAGATCTGTGATAGTATTCTTTCCTCCAGAGCATCACAGACCGAGCTCTGAGAGTGCCGGTTGCCACTCTCTTCTGACTGACAGGACAGCAGCTCCCCTGGAGAACCCTCAGGCTCCAAAGCAGTCCCTCTGGCTTCCTCTATGGTCTTTTTGGTTGACAGAGGTCAGTATCATTTTTAGTGTTGAAAGCGGCGGATGATTAATTTCTGCTAATGATTTTCCACCTTGCCCCCTAGATTCCTTTCAGGAACCCCAACCACAATTTCAGCATTAAATGATTCATGTTTCACTTGTTTGTAGAAGGAATTCCCTGCCTGTTTATCTCTGTGGCTCTCTGAGACCTCTCTTTGTCCTTCCTCATTTCCCTCTCTTCTTTTCTGACCCTTCGTATCGTTGAGCTTTCTTTTCTGGCCTCCAGCACGTCCATGTCCCTGCACTACATGCCACCCCCAGCTCCTGGAGCCAAAAAAGACTGGTAATAATAAAAAAGAAAGTCTAATTCCATCCTTGGCATGCTTCGTGGATCCCAGTCAATAACTAGCAATTTAACAGGTGTCGTTTTTACTACAGATCACCTTCACCAATTCTGCTTCCCCTAGCTGGGTTCCCTGAATGGTTCTCACTAAGTACGTGCAAGATGCCTCTTGTCCTATCTGCTCGGCTTATTTACCCCACTTACAGCAATGAATGACATTTGGGTCTCTATAAAACAGACCCATGTGTGTCTCAAAGCTTCTGGTGTCATGGCCAAACTGTGAAGGGCTCCCCGCCCATTTCCACTGGGGTCAGCACTAGACGATACAGACCTTTGCAGGAGTTCACTGACGTTTATCTCGCTAGCCATGAAACAACCCAGCAGGGTCCTGCTTCCTCCTCCTTGGGCAGTTGCCATGTTTTTGGAGCCATCATTATATTATGGTCTGAAAAACCCTCTCTTTCTCCCACACTCAGGCCCCCAGAAGCACGTAGCTGAGCTAACAGAAAGGTAGAGAATCTCCGTTAACAAAAGTTACAGAAGAGAGTTAGCACCTGGAACCCATACACTTTATTCCAACTCCTGGGCCAGACTGAGCAAAGTCCCTTTTTCCACTTGTTTGTGTTTGTCCATCAGGTGAAAGGAAACCCGACAAGTAATGGAGAACGTGAGCATATAGTCAGAGCATCCAAGGATTACTTTCTACCCATAGCACGAGAAAAGGGGATAGGGGACATGGATGTTAAAAGCGTGTTCAAAACTGGCCTCCGGGCAAAGACTATCACTGTTACTGCGGGCTGGTCGTCCACTGGTAATGTATGGTTGGCCGTGTGTTTGCTTTCATTACCTCCACATCAAGATGAGCAGTTTCTAAATTACTTTCCCCTGGTAAACAACCTTGTGTCCATAGGGGGAAAAAATTAAAGAGGATTTGTGTGAAAGAATGTGTGGCTCTTCCTTTCCTGTGTAGCAGGAAAGTACAAATAGACCACGCTTATATGACCCCAAATAAATGATTCAAAGGGACCAAACCTGTTGGGAACAATGACTTACAGTGGGTTCTAACCCACTGATGTCAGACACTGCCTGAAGCAGCTGAAGGAAGTGGGATTTTCACCCCATAACTGTTTGATTCTGGCCCATGAAAACCCATTTTGCCTCTCTATGCCCTCTTCTTTAAGGTCTGCTTATTTGGCCCACTCTAGCTGATTCAACATTTATTAGTCTATTTGCTTGTTCCAAAGACATTCGTTGAGTACCTGTGCCATTTCCAACATGGCGCCGGGCCCAGCAGAAGTGCAGAATGAAGGAGCTAGTCTGTCCTCACAGAGATGACAGAGCAACCAGGGACATAGGCAACTGGACAAATAACTAAAAGGCCGGAAAGAAGGTTATCACTGTTATTAAAGAAATAGAAGAAAGAATGGAGAAAGCAACTGACTCTGACTCCATGGTGTTTCCTTTGACCTAAGTCATGTGAAAGTTGGTTGCCAACAGGGGTGTTGTGATTTTCCAAGAGGGAGTTATAGTATGCCATTTCCCTAACACATGTCCATGTCCCACGGTGCCTTCATTTATGGCAAACTGGTGAACCTCTCTCTGAACTTCAATTTTAAAATGCTGTGGAAATACATCTCTTAGGTAGAAGAAGTTGTGTTTGGGACAGGAGGGGAGGTGTGATGGGAGGGGGCCTAGATGTTACTTGCTCAAGGAAACTGACTTAGGCTTCTTGGCTACTCTGGGGTTTCTCTGAAGCAGAAGGAGTTGTCTGGTTAGGGCATGAAAACAAATGAGAGACACTTCTCAAAGGCCTTTGTTTTCCTTAGCTGGTAAGAGCGCTTTCCCCCATGCCAATGGACACAAAAAAATGTCTGGAGCCAAAATTTATCAACAACACATTGGAAGGGCTGAACTACCTTGTCCCTGTCACTAAAGGATGCATCTGGAAAAGACACACTCCCCATTTGCAAATCCAAACATGCCCATCACAAAGGTGAGTGAAAGTAGTTGAAAGGAAAAACAAGACATTCTATTCCTTTGGAAAAAAAAAGAGCACACGTTCCAGATAATAAAAAAGTAAGACTTTGGGATGCCCAGGAGCCTCAGTCAGTTAAGCTGCTCCCTTCAGCTTAGGTCACAATTTCAGCATGGGGCTCCTTGGTCAGCGTGGAGCCTGCTTCTCCTTCTGCCTGCTTTGCCTGTCACTCCCCCTGCTTGTGCTCTCTCTCTCTCTCTCTGACAAATAAATAAATAAAATCTTAAAAAAAAAAGTAAAACTTTATCAGCATACTGCTCTTTATATTAAATTAGTCCATGAATTTTGTCCAAAACCAAACCTGAGTTGTGTCAAAATGGGACTGATTGAGTAACAGCCACGTGAAAAGCATTTCTGATTGCTGATATTGGGATCATGTTTGCCGTTAGCAAAATGCTTTTATGTCGGTGGCTTCGCTTAATCCTTACAAGGACCCTAGTAGGAGGTAAGGACAGCTGTGACTCCCATTTGATGCAGGAGGAACCTGAGGCTCAAATCACTCAGTGATGCAGTAATGCGTTTGCCCGCGTGCAGCAAACACAGTGGGGCTGGGGTCGGGGGTGGATCTGCTAATGAGCTTCAGAATTGGCCCTGACACTCCAGTTCCAAAGTCCTTCCCACTCCCCCATGCTCTCTCCTGGGCCAAGTGCCAGCTGCTTGAAGTCCCAGATGTCCCAAAGGGGCAAGCCATCTCTCAGCCTTCTCATTAATTCAATTATTTCTTCACTCATTTAACAAACCTCCACTGAGTGTTACCAGGCATGGGGAACAGAGTGGGGACATGACACACGTATCCTCATCCTCATCCAATGCAAAGTCAACTGGAGAAGACACGCAACTCTACCGACATTAATGACAGACTGTGGTTTGTTATAACATGGCAGCCCAGGGAGGCACGAGTCTACCTCAGTGCCCTGTTATGTGTCTCATTCAACTGTCCCTGGGGTTTGCTGCCTTTTAGATACTATTAACAACTATTTGCTAAATGCCTACTATGTGCCAGGCACTGTATCTGGCTTGGACCCATTCTCTCAGTGAATTCTTGCCATCACTTCTGCATGCAGAGGTCCAGATCCCATTTCATGCAGGAGGACACTAGAGCTCAGAGCGATACAGTAGCTCGATATTTGTTATGTATGGTCTTGTAAAAAAAAAATTCCCCCAACACTTTGTGGCTTCCAACAACCTTGATTATCTCAGTTTCTGTGAGTCAGAAATCACCGCATGACTTAGCTTGGTCCTCTGGCTTAGGGTCTCTCATGGGACTGCAGCTGAGGTATTAACAGGAACCACAGTCATGAAGGCTCCAGTGGGGAAGAATCTGCTTTCAAGCTTGCTCACATGGGAGCTGGAGGACTCAGTTCCTCATGGGCTGTGGGGCTGAGGGCCCCAGTTCCACACCCATTGGCTAGAGGTTGCCTTCAGTCCCATGAGCCTCTTCATGGCAGCTTCCTTCATCAGAGTCAGAGAGAGAGCGAGCAAAACAGAAATCACAGCCTTTTAGAGGTTCATCTCCAAAGGGACATCTCATGAACTTTGCAAATTCTTCTCAGTTGAGTCAACAGGTCCAATCCACACACACAAAGAAGTAGGGGTTGCACAAGGGAGTAAATATCAGGAGGTGGGGATCCCTGGAAGCTATTTGGAGAGAAACCTCCCCTACTTGCCAACAGCTGATTTGTAGTATATCCAGGACACAAATCCCTATCTGTTGGACTCATAAAATCCATCCTCAACACAGCGCATGGCACAGCCTCCCAGGTTTCCAACACATCCATAGTTAATTGCATTATTGGGTTCAAAGCATTAGTACACATGTGGTTTATTACACTCAAGATATGGATAGGAAGATATTTTCATTCTTATTTCATAAAGAAGAAAAAGAAAATTGAAATTCATTGAGTATAAAAAACTCATGGGTTTGTGTAAATCACTTTAGCTTTTAGTGTTGATGTTTAATGATATTTTAGTGTTGGAGCTTAATGATTTTCCCCAGCTCACCCTAAATGCAGCCTGGATGTAGGTTTTTGGCCTCCAAATCCCAAGAAGTCCAAAGCCACCATTGTATTATTCACTGTTTTCCATTTCGATAAAGCCCTCATAGGCAGGTCTTGACTCCCATTCTTCCATGTGAGGCAGTGTCCAAAGGCCTTCCAGCCTCCGAAATCCTATCAGCAGAGTCCTCGGGCTCCCATGACTTCCCTGATTGTAGCAGGAAAGCCACCATGAAACGCCACCATGATGGTGAGATTGGAAGGGAGGTGAGAAGAGGAGCTCTGATAACTTTGGGATGCCCCCCACCACCACATGCTGGATGCACATCTCACCGTCCTGCCCGCAGGTCATAAGGTGGCTTTGAAAAGAGAAGTGGAAAATGTCCACCCAATACTGGAGAGAACCTCGATCTTCCTTTCATTCCTTTGCAGATAGCTTTGGCTCTTCCTCTTCAGTTCCCAGTCACATCTGTTCACTAAGAACGCCCAGCTATCTTTCAGATCTGCCCTCTGTTGCCTGGTCAACATGCCAGCCTCCTCCCTCAGTGGTTTCCCTGTCTTTAGTCTCCACCCCGAAATCCATTCTCCATGGCATCCAAGGTGAGCTTTCTAAACTCAGATCTGATCTTAAAATTCTCCTGCTTCAAACTGTCAATGAATATTCATTGCTTTCCACATATAGTGATAACCCTTATCCTAGAAGTCAAGGCCATGCTGAGTAGGCCCCTCCCCTGTCTTTGCCAGCCTGGGTGTTAGTGGTCTTCTGCACTTTTGCTGCTCCAGCCACACTGACTCAGTATGGCAGGGGGTTCTGGGGTGTCACGCACTCTCTTATTTTCTGACTATTCCTGCCTGCCCGCCCCTTACCTGGTCAAGTACCACTCAACCTTCCTATGCCCATTCTTCATGAAAGCCTTCCCTGAATATTTCCAAGTGTGGACTGGGTATCCTCCTTTGTCGTCCCATAGAATGCCTTGTGCCTGTCACATGTGTTGTTACATTGTGACCAGTGCCAGAGAACAGAGCCTGGATTTGCCTTCTCTTCTGGATCCACTGAGGCTGGCATAGCATCAGGACCCTAACAGTGACTAAAAACTAAAAACTTTCTTGAATGAGTGAGTGAACGAATCCAACCTCTGCCCCCATGTTCCCAGCCTTAAAGTCTTCCAGTGGCTTATTCATCAACCCACTGGTCACCGACCTTCCTTTGGTCCTATTGCCTCCTGGGAAATTGTCCAGGGCTTGGTGGGCTTCTGATGACTTGGGGCAACCTATTCATTCACTTATTCAATTGAGAAATATCTGTGCCAGATATGTGCCAGATGCTGGATCAGAAATAAAAATGAGTTAAGCACATAAAAGTGCAGACTAAAATGAGTTCTTGGTCTGGTGTCTAGAGCTTCTGCTATTTCAGAGAATTCCTTGGGGGAATAATTGGCCCATGTTTATAAAGCACCTCAATAAAGACGCCACCTTGGTATTTCTATCCTTCCTCAAGTACATCTGGTCTTCAGTCACTATAACATGACTAGCCTATTCTAGAACATTATAATCATCTACTGTTCTATCTCATTTTCTTGTCTTAAGTTGCAGGGTAAATGTGGTCAGTAGGCAGCACCCTACCCCCCAAATTAATGACAGCATACACAAAAGCCACAACATTATTGTTTAGAATTGTTTTTGAGATGGAATAATTTTTGGAGTTGCTGTTAAAAAGTAATGTAAGCCAATAATATACTCAGTAATATATTTTAACATTTTATGACCCTTTCGCCATTCCCTCCTAGTTAAAACATAAAAAATAAAAATCTTTCTCAGAGGCTTCAGGGTATGTGAGCTTCTACAGGATTTTAAGCCATCATCATTGGAATTTGTTCACTTAATTCTCCAGATGGCTTCAACTCATAGGAGCAGAGGAAATGCCCCAGCAGGAGGAGACTAACTTTGTTCTCCTCCAGTAGATAAACTAATTTATTCATGTATTTACTTATTCTCTCACTAGTTTTAATACTAACAGTAACAGTAATTATATAACACCGATTTAGTACTTAATACATTCCAGGAATTATATTAAATGCTTTCTATTGACTGCCCACAACAGCCTTAAAAAAAAATTGGTACTCTTGTTACCCCATTTCACAGATGAGGATGCTGAGATCAAACAAAGTCAGGCAACTTATCGGCGGTCACACATGTCCTGAGTGGCTGGTTGGAAATTCAACTTCAAGTCATTCTATCATCAGAACTCACATTTTTGTTAACCCCTGCACACACCTCAATTCCCTTCAATTCTGAAATATCTGAGATGACTTAGGAAAACACATTCAGTACGTACAATAACACATCAGCAAAGTAAAGACATAAAGTGGAAATTTAAGGTAGAAACAAATAAGATGAAGTTGGAATTAGTACACAAAATGGACACCCACAGAGCCCTGTGTCCTTCAGAGAAGAAAGCAGCAAATGTATCTTGATGTTTCTCAGTCCAAGAGGGAAATGTGTTCATTTACATGCTTTACTGTGTTCATAAAATGAAAAGCAAACTAGGCGCTCAGGGGGAAAAAAAAACCTCTATCCCGGTACTGAGAGTTACAGAAAAGGCCTCACTTGAGGCTCTTAAAAAGGGCCATGTGATGTAATGATAGACAGACTGTCACCCTCAACAGCGTCCCTGCTGCAAATCTGGCCACAGTTCTGTGAGGCCGTGTCCTGGATGCATTTATGACACATCTCAGCCCAGCGAAATGGCTCCACATCAAAGCTCTGGTGAAAAGGGCCAAATCCAGATTTTACAGCTTTCCGATGGCCCAGAGGACTCCCAGGAGGCAGAGTTCCATAAACACATTTTCTAACATGACAGATGCTGCCATTCCATGGCACCAGCCAAAGTAGACCTATGTCCTTCCACTGGGTGTTTGTGTACAGACACACTTTTCTGAAGAACAAGAAGCACTTCAGGGATGGGAACCTGGTAGGTGTGCCCCACCCCGGCCTCAGCACAGAGCCAGACTCAGGAGAACCCTCCGAGCAGAGCTCAGATTCCCTCAGAAAATTACTGGGGGCATCCGGCCGATGTGGGTGATGGAGCCCCTAAAACCTTCCTCCACAGAGCATGGCCATGATCATTTCAGCCTGCAAAAAAATTAATCAGCTTTTACCAAACTCCAGGCACAGTCATTTAAAAAACATCAATAAATACACCAATTATAGTAGATCTAAAGCATTTAACTTTAAGCAATGTCACTTCCCGGCAAACCCTCCAACATAAACCGTAACTAAATACATTGACTTGCAGTAGAGGGTTGTCAGGACAAGTTAGCTAGATGTAGGAAGATATTTAATATAGGGTCAGTGGGTCTCAACTGTAGCATCTTGATTATTTCCCCACCTGTTCTGAAGGAAGCTTCCAGAATCCAAGCCCGGTATGCAAGTTTCGTAGACCCAATTGGGCCACCTGATGGGACATCATTCCACGGGTCTACTGTGTTGGACTGTGCTGCTGTGTTTTATAGTATTGTGGGGTCTTGCACCCACTCAGGAAAATGTTTTACATATATATAAATATTTTATATATCTATACTATAATATATCATATTATATATATCATATTATGTATATCATTGACTGTACTAGATTATCTGTATCAATTCTTGTAGATTATATATATCAATTACTATACTAATGTTTTACAAAAGCAATGCAAAACTTTCCTTAAAATAGACATTGGGAGGGAGAAGATCAGTGAATACAGAAAGAAGTTCTCTGGAAGTTCTACTGTTTTCTTTGCATGCCCCATTATACCATCTTTGGAGACCTCCATCCTCCTCTTTGGTGGCCACCATCATACAGTAAAGAACTAGTTAGGTCACCTCTGGACCATTTCTTGGCACCTCGTAAGAGTCCACTGGTCCAGCCCAGCCCATCTCCCTAGCCTCCTCCCAAACTCTCCTCCACACTGGCACGCACCCCACCAGCAGGCACCAAATGGAAGAGATAAGGAACAGATTCTCCCAGAGAGCCTCTGGAGGAAACAAAGCCATGTATATACCTTGATTTCAGCCCAGGGATCCCGATTGCAGACTCCTGGCCTCCAGGACTGTGAGAGAATACATTTCTGTTGTTTTAAGCTACCCAATTTGTGGTGATTTTTTATAGTAGCCCCAGGAAATGAAGACACCCATTTTGGTCTTAGAGTTTTGTGGGCAGGAGACAGGAGCTAGCTATAGAAATAAAAGTTAGAGAGCGTGGGCTCAGCACCCAATTCCTCTCCAGTCTTAAGTGTGCCCAAGACCTTGGCTGCCACTTTCCAGGAAAATCAAAATCATTTTTCCATTTCTTTGTGTCTTCCTCAATTTCTTTCATGAGTACTTTATAGTTTTCTGAGTATAGATTTTTAGCCTCTTTGGTTAGGTTTATTCCTAGGTATTTTATAGTTTTGGGTGCAATTGTAAATGGGATGGACTCCTTAATTTCTCTTTCTTCTGTCTTGTTGGTGGTGTAGAGAAATGCAACTGATTTCTGTGCATTGATTTTATATCCTGACACTTTACTAAATTCCTGTACAAGTTCTAGCAGTGGAAAATCAAAATCAGCATCTCCTCACCACTAGAAACCCATAGGAAACTCACACTTCTTAGAGAGTTCCATTCTCCCAGATGGAAAATGAGTTTTTTGGTTGTTTTTTTGTTTGTTTTTGTTTTTGTTTTGTTTTGTTTTTAGGGAGAGGAGTAGGGAGGGGAAGAGGGAAAGAGAATCTTCATGCTCCAGTGCAGAGCCTGACATGGGGCTTGATCTCCTCACCCTAAGATCATGACCTGAGCCAAAATCAAGAATTTGATGCTTAACTGACTGAGCCACCCAGCTGCCCCAGAAGATGAGTATTTCTAAGATGACCACATCCCCATCACTCACCCAGGTCCAACAAAAATAATTCTTTGTGAGTCTTCTCATCTAGCTGATCCCATCATGACCTCTTGCTTGTTATTATCATTAAATGTAAGTTCTTATGGATACCATCCTCATCTTCATTCTCATCCCCATGCCCAAATGGGGATTTAGCTTCCAGGGCCCAAATTCCTCTCTTTTGGTCTTTCTTCTGTCGCTCTGCAATCGGCAGAATTCTAAAGATGTCCCCTTCAAAATCCCGGTGTCCCCATCATTCAATCAAACACTAATGTAAGTACTGCTGTGAAGAGACTGAAGATAGAATTCAGGTAGGTGATCAGCTGACTTTAAGATAGGGAGTGTAGCCTGAATTACCCAGGTGGAACCAATATAATCACTTCTGCCCCTAAAAACAGAAGAGTCAGAGAGCTGGGGCAAAAGAGAAGGTCAGAGGGATTCCAGAGGATGTAGGCCCCCCATTGCTGGCCTTGAAGCGGTCCACAAACCCAGGAATATGAGTAACCTCTAGAATCTGAGATGGACTCCCAGCCAGCAAGGAATCTTCCAACAACTTAAATGAGCCTGGAAATAGGTTCTCCCCTAGAGCTTCCAGCAAAGGAACTAGAGCTCGGACTTGTGATACTCAAAGCAAAGCCATGCTGAGCCCAGACTCCTGACCCACAGAAACCGTAAGATAATAAATGGGTAGTTTTTTAAGACAATAAATTTGTGACAATTTGTACAGCAGTGATAGAAAACTAATACACTCTCGAACTCCTCCTTCTCTGCCCCCTTGTAGGTATCTCTTAAACGTTGATTCCCATTCTCATTCTCCCTGAGTAATATTATTGTTCCAAGGCTTCAAGGTCTATCCATATTCTACTAAGTCCTTAAACCATAGCTCATTATCAGATATCTTTGCAGGGTTCCAAACTCATAGATCCAGCTATATGCTAGATATATCCATTCTTATGTCTCAGAGACATCTGAAACCAACATGTCCACATATAAGCTCATTTTATGCCTGTACACCTGCTTCTCCTTCTGAGAGCCCTACAAGGAATGGTGTCAAGATCATCCAGCTACCAAAGTCTAAACCTTATCCTCATCCTCAGCTCCTCCCTCTTTTTCAATACTAAATTCAAACCCCCATTCTTATCTATTCCACCTGCTCATTTTCCCTAATCCATCTCCTTGTCTCCCTTTCTCAGTATAAGTCCCCATTGTCTCTCTTGCACAGGGCTACAAGAGTCCCTCTCCTGCCTCCTCATCTGTGGTGGTCTGTACTCTCTAGCCCCTTCTCCTGACTGCACTCAAAAGATCACTCCTGAGATAAAAACTCTTATCTATGGGCAAAATATAATAAAATGGATAGGACTGGTGACCGGGTTGTCATTCTGAAGGATGGGGTCAAGGAAATCATAAGTAGGGTAAAAGATAAAGAAGTTAAAAAAGGCAAGGAAAAAAATCAGAGACAGGAAGGACCAGTTCATGAGGTCCAATATCACCTATGACTTTTGAGCAGGAGGGAATGTCCATTAATATATGTATGGATAAAGAAAATGTGGTATATACCTACAATGAAATGCTATTCAGCCATGAAAAGAAAGAAATCCTATCACTTGTTACAACTTAGGATGAACCTAGAGGATATTATGCTAAAAATAAGTACTGCAGACCCTCCCCCTGCTTGTGTTTTCTCTATCTTTGCCTCAAATACAATAAATAAATAAATAAAATCTTTTTAAAAAGGAAAAGAAAAAGACCCACACCCAAGCACATCCTAATAAAATTTTTTATTGGTAACGTTGGATGCCTAAAGACAAAGGAGAAATATATTGAAATTTTAATGGAAAATCATTTTAAATTTACAGTTGTATACTCAGCCACACTAACTTAATGTGAGAAGGCAAAATGAAGATATTTTTCAGGTATACATACATAGAGATTTCCCCTTCTCTCAATGAATTGTCTGTGATATAAATTGAGCCATTATTTTGATTGGCCTCCCATAACTCTAGAAAGTCAAGTTGCTTCTGACTGATCTGATCTAAGCAGAGTAAAATAGTCCATTCTGCCACAACTGATAAGCAAAGAAACCAGGAGAACTTGTAGTTACATATAAATAAATTGGCACACATTGTACAGTTGACCAAATTTCAAAATGTTGCTATCTCTGGGATAAATTGCACTTTGATTCTTTGAATCATGAGATATATTTCAGAACACCAAGAGACAGGCTGGCCGAAGGCTTTATTCACTATCATACGTAATGCTTAGATGATATTTAAATCCTGTCCACATTGATTTCAGCCCTTTGCTCAAACAATGGAAATACTAGTTTTGCAAACAGTGCCAGAACCCAGATCTGGGATTGCTTGCACAGTGCACAAGGGTGGAGAATGTTAGGAAGAGCCTAATGCCAAGCCCTGTAGGGAGTTTCCAGGTTATAGTTCCAGCAAGCCGATTATGGAGCTATGGTGAAATTTACTCAAAACCACTACCCATGGGGAAATCCATGATGCACTCTGGCCATGGCTAAATCCCTTACAACCTTCTTCTGATATAACCTAACAAAAGATCTACAGAACAAAAGAGCAAGCCATCAGGAGTCCCAAACAAAAGGCTTCAAGCTGGTCCTTGCAAATATTTTTTTCTCCCTTTCCAAAGATATTGCAAGATAAGGCAGAAAGCCTGCCGTTCTATACTGCTGAAAACCAAGGGTCACATTTAGCATCCTCTGTCTAGTCCAGGATTTGTTTTATTATTGGCTGTAGGCAGAGTTACACCAAAGGCTACCTAAGCTACCTTAGTGACAACTGTAGGAGCTTTCCTGAAAGTGTCAACTCGTGCTGATGTTCCAATTTAACTCTCACTGTCTTGTCTTTTCTTGTGACAATTTCAAAGTCTTCTGGTTTTATGTAAGGATTTCCTGATTCTTTTTTTCCAAGATGCCAGCGTTTCTCATCTCTTCCATATAAAATATTTGTACCAGTTTTAACACCTTCTTGCTATATAGTATCATCAGGTGTTTAAATGAGAATATTCTTCAAAACTTAAAAAAAAATCTTAATTTTCCACAAAACAGCAAATTCACCAACACAGAAATAAAACCTACTAGAAATTCACAATCAGAGAAAAACGTCTCTGAGATAGGGAGAATAATAGTCCCCAGATTAGTCACTTCTTAATCCTCAGGATCCGTAAATATGTTACTTTATGTGGCTAAAAGGACTTTGCAAATGTGATTAAGTGAATAATCCTGAGATGGGGAGATTATTCTGGAATATCCAGGGAGCCCAGTGATGTGATCACAAGCATCCTTATAAGAGGAAAGCAGGCAAATCCTGCTAGAAAGAGAGACAATCTGATGGCAAAAGCAGATTGGAACCTATGTGCTTTGAAGAGGAAGGATGAGCCAAAGACCAAGGAAAACAGGCGGCCACCAGAAGAAAAAGGCAACAAACAAACAAACAAACAAAACCAACAACAACAACAATAAGATTCTCCCCTCAGAGCCTCTGCAAGGAACCAACACCTTGACCTCAGCCCAGTGAAACTGATTCCATACTCCTGACCTCCAGAACTGGGGGGAGAAAAAAAAAAACGTGTTGTTTTAAGTCACTAAATTTGTGGTAATCCATTACAACATCAATAGAAAACTAAAGCCACCTCTCTCTCTCTCATTCTCCCTCTCTCTCTCTCTCTCTCCCTGGTACACACACACATAGATTTACTTGGAAATTTAAATGTATTCAAAATAACTAACTAAAAGAGTAATTACAAACTAGAAAGGAATGCATATACTATATATTGGAGGCCAAGAGATTTGGCCACAGAGGTAGTAAAAGGAAAGATAAATAACCTCATGGGTATTCATTAGGGAAAAAAAGTTAAAAGTAAATTTAGTGTTCACTTCTAGAATCTCAATAAAAAAACAGAAGAATAAACCCAAAGAAAGAGAAATAACTAATAACCAAAAGGCAAACGCAAAAAGTTGGTTCTTTAGAAAGATCAATAAAATAAACTTTGGCAAGTGTTAAGGAAAAAAGACAAAAGACAATCAATGTTAGAAATTCAAAAGAGACTAGAACAAAGACACAGAAAAGATTATTTTAAAATGAGAGATATTCCATACAACTTTATACCAAAAATTTTAAACTTTACACAAATTCCATGTTTCTCTATGACTATCTATGACTCAAGAAGAGTTAGGAAAAACTTAGTGGACCCATAACCAGTTAATACTGTTTTTAAATTTTCAAAGTTTTATCCTGAAAACAATGCTAGGCTCAGATGAGTTGGGTTTTTTTAAAGAGAGCACAAGCAGGGGGAGGGGCAGGCAGAAGGAGAAGCAGGCTCCCTGCTGAACAGAGAGCCCGATGTGGGGCTCAATTCAAGGACTCTGGGATCATGACCCTAGCGGAAGGCAGACACTTAACTGACTGAGCCACCCAGGTACCAAGGCTCAGATGAGTTCAAATGTCGAGCTGCACACAAATCAATCCTTTTCCAGAATTAATTAATTAGAAAATTTCGTTAAAAGGGGATTCCATTCACTATAGCAGCATATAAAATATTTAGGGAAAAAATAACAGGAAATACTCAGAAAAATATATGGAGAAAGCTTTGGGGGAAAAAAAAAAGAAAAGAAAAGAAAGAAAAAGATACATACATTGAAGGATTTGTCAAAGACCAGACTACTAGAAATCCTATCCAGGTGCAGCCTGGACACCCAGGAACCAGAGGCAGTGCCAGGAACCAGCAACCAGGGAGACACCCGGTTTCTGGAACAGCCTGCAAAAAGGATGTCACCAGAGAGCACAATGAAACCTCAGGGAGGTTGCAAAGCCGCCCCAGAGCCCAGGAGCAGAGCCCGAGTGACCTACTTTTCTTTTTTTCTTTATTAAACAGAAACAAATGGTTCTGTGTCCATTTAGTACAGGGCTTCCCACCTATCCCTGAGGTGTCGGTCGGTCTGGCAGGCCCCTGCTCTCTGGGCAGAACACCTGGGCAGGTCCTGAAGCAGCAGGACGAATCTGAGGCCCAGTCAGGTTTGGGGGTTCAGCACTCACCCCCCCCAGAGCCACATCAGAGCAAGGGGGAGGGCCGAGGGATGTTCTCCCTGGCGGTATCCAGTCACACACCATCCGGCCACACTGGGACACTATGGGACCAGACAGATACGAATAACCTGGTCTGATTCTCTCTGACTTTTCTTTAGTTTCATTGTTGTTAAGTCGGGACAAAAATGAGCCTCATTTTGGTATCTCCACCATCTCTAGAATGTGCGTGCCAGGAGCCTCCGCTCTGTGTCTTCAAAGCCTCTCCAGAAGAAGTGTCTTTGATCCCTATAAAGGACTTTAATTACACAGAGATCTGAATCATTTGATTAATTTTCAATATGCATAAAAGCTATTAACTTCCATCAAGCAAAAATACTTTCCAGGAGCCTGAATGGTCCCTCGCTTTGTAATTTACCACCCATTATTTTACGACCACTATCTTTGGGGACCCTGACTCCAAGCTTTAAGGCAGGACCTTTTAAAAATAAATGCCTTTTTCACATTTCTTCGGCCGCCATACCAAGATCCAACCTCCCTAATTCCCCACAGCCGGCCCTCTAGCCCACCCTCTATGGAGCACCGAGCCACATGAGCTGGGAGGTGGCCAGACCACAGCTGGGGAAGGTTGGCTCCAGACGCCTGACCTTGGCAGCCAGGGATGCTGTGTGCTATTCAGGAGGCCTGTTTTATAAGAGCCTCAGTGTTGGAGGAGAAGATGCCAGGAGGGGACTGAACAAAAGTTCACTTATGAGAGCAGGACCGGGTGGTTGCTGCTCTTACTGTTAGCTTGTTGCTCTGGCCATCAGATCCTCGGACCCCCACTGGGCCGGAAAGAAGGGGATAACCTTCTCTTCCCTCTGGAGGATGAGTTTGGTGGTACCCCAGACACCAGTGCCTCTTCCAGACTCCTGCTTTTCCTACCCAGAACCACTGAGGACTGCCACAACGGGACAAAGAGAGCAGCTTGTGTTTACTGAGCACCTACTACGTGCATGCCCAACAGGGTTTGCTCACAGAATCCTCACCACAACCCCAGGAAGGAGGTCCCACAATATTAACATGTTATAGATGAGGAAACCAAGTCTTAGAGTGTTCCCTTAGCCTGGGCTACATTGTGTCAGCAGGAAGCAGGGGCTGGAGCCCAGGGCTGCTGATTCCAGTTCTATCATGTGGAGCTGCCACTCTATACTTCTGAGTTCGTTGAGTTTCAAATGGATCCATGCACATCCCTAGTCTCCAGAGAGGTGAAGGGAAAACTAATGCTACCCTCCCAGTGGTATTGAGATCTCTTATATTCTGGCCAAGGCACGAATCTAGAAGAGACCTAGAGAAGATGGAGTACTGAACCAGAGACCAAGATTAACAGCAGAGGCCTAGAATCAGGGTAGAATCTAACAAGATGGGAATTCCCAAGGACAGAGCCCTACCGAGGAGTACGAAACACTACCTGGGAGAATCTGGGTGACCAGAAGAATATCACAACACTGGTACTTGGAACAATACAAATAATTACGGTACTATTAGCTAACTTGTTTGGAATATGAACTGATACCAGCACTGTGCTAAGTGCTTTCCTGGTGGGAAGCACATCCCACACCAGGCCACCCATGGAGTAGTGCTGCCTCCTTTCCAGAAGGGCACGGTTTAAAGCAAAGACGATCAAGTCAGGAGCTCATTCAAAGACAAGTAGTCAGGATGGCAAAGGAACCCGAACCACATCCCATGAGGGAGTTTAAGGAGTTGGCCATAGTTCCCTGAAGAAGATATTTCTTCAAATTCTTCAAAGACCAGAAGGGCTTATTAGTGGGAAGGCAACTGGATTTATTTCTAATGGCCTCAGGGGTTGGATTTAACACCAGAAGGTGGAAGTTACAGAGAGACAGCCTCCAGCTCGGAAGTCTGTCAGCTCTGGTGAACTCAGGAGGGAGGGTGATTGCCTTTCATTGGAGGGGCTCTCACAAGCTGGACCAGTATGTGGCAAAGTGTGGTCCTGGAGGCCCTGAGCACCAGAAGGGCAGCTGAATGAGGTCCAGCAGCATGCCGTACACACACTGGTCCCTCATCTTCAAGGATGGTCTGCCCCTGCCTCGCTACTCTCAGAGGTGGCACTCACACTATTGTTCCAGAACCCACCTCAGAAGGCTATGCAGGACACTCTCTCTGTTGTGGGCCAAACGGTGTTTAATTCCAGGCATTGGAAGCTGTTGAATTTGGTGGGTGGAGGTGGGGCTCCCCACTGGCTTTACCCTCCAGCCCATGTGCTGGGGCTTTGGCTAACATGCCACTGCGGTTCCTCCAGGGCTAAGTCCACCTTCTGTTTTAGGGACATGCACATCTAGGGCACTGGATAAAAGGGAGGGATTGTAGGGGACAGTTCTGATGGGGACTGGGCAATTCCAGTAATACAGGATGCCAGATGAGCCAGAGGCAGCACAGGCTGCTGTCAAAGGAAGTCCCCAGAAATATACCCTTTCTCTATTGTTAGAGCCCTTTCTCAGCCCCTCCTGCCCCTACCCTTGCCCCAGAGGATCAGAATAGGGGGAAATGCCTGATGCAAGAGAAGACATCAGATGTCCCATCCTGGGACTCTGAGCTTGGAAAAGGACAGTAGAGAGCAGCATCCAAGCGGCCAACCCTGTATCCCATAAGCCTGAGAGCCTTTGGGAGGCCATGTTCTACCAAGTGGCCAGAGGAGCAAAGAAATCAGGCTCCATGAACAAAGGAAGACACACAACAAAAAGAATCTTCCAAGTGTGTGGGTCAAGAGCTATCTGAGGCAGCTGAATACAGACAAACATCTGGGTATCCAATTACAAAATATTCTTGACTGTCACCACCAGAAGAATCCTGATGATGAGAGCGACTGGCCAGGCAGGTCCCTTCACATAGAGGGCCCGTGACAGAGAGCCTGTCCTGGCACAGACCTTCCAGCTCGGTTCCTGAGCAATAGCACATATACTGAGCTAGGATCCCAAAATATTCATTTTGGGGCTTTTTCTTTCTTCCCTCACTTGCGGACCTGGAAAGGAACAGAAGGACCTGAGTGGAACAGAACTTCAAGTCTGTACCATAACAAAGATTAGAGAAGATGCATCCCCTAATGCAGCACAGACGTCTAATGGTCCTTGAACTACAAAGACACAGAAAAGAAAACAGTTAATACTCTTTTTATTTTCAAATTAGAATCAAAAGAGAAATCCTCAGTGGAAGGAAACATAGACATAAATTGGTGTTATAATAAAGAAGAGAAAGTAATGAATGGGAAGGGAACAACCTCCCCTCCCCGGGAGACGACCAGGGTGAATGTGAAGGTTACTAGGGCTGGGAGAGGGGACTGGCATGGTGGGGCCATGACCTTGAGGGGTTCTGTGGCCAGAGACAAGTGGACTAGACCTGGCATGGGATACAGGAATTGCTCTCAGAGAGGGAAGTCTGTGTTCAGAGGCGTCAGAGCCCATAATGAGCCAATAGAGTGCCTGTAGATCATCCCAACCCTTCCAGGAAGCAGTTTCCAGGCAGAGGCCATGTCCACCCATCACTGTGTGGCCGGGGGCCTCCTGGAGGAACCAGAAGGTGGGCTTGGCCCTGGAGGAAACACAGTGATATGTAAGCCAAAGCCCCAGCACCTGGGTTGGAGGTAAAGCCAGGGGGGAGCCCCACCCCCACCCACCGAATTCAACAGGTTCCAGTGCCTGGAATTAAAAACCATTTGGGGTCCATCTCCAGGAGATCACAAATGAGGGACCTTGAAAGGTGAGGCCACTGAGGAAAAGAATGCCATGAAGTCACCTGCCCATTTCTGTGTTTATGAGTAGTGTGTGAACATCAGCCATCTTTCTCAGTTCGCAAGGTAGGAATGAGGCTGAGTGAAAGGAAAGGAGGGAAGGAGGGGGGAAGAAGGTTTATTTAAAGCCTACACAGCAGTAGAGGCTGTGCTGGGCCTGCACCCCCGACCCCGACCCCGACCCCACAGAGTTGGCTTCCTCAGCTCACGTCCCCAGGTTCTGTATTCCGGCCACCTCCTAGGCTACAGCCCTCGTTATCTCACCGCACCATTTCCCTCCACCTGCTCTTCCCCTCCTTCAGAACCTGCTGGCTGCCCTTAACAGACCAATCCCTTCAGAATGCCCTCAGCCACGACCCTCTCCAAAGGACATTATTGCCCTATTTGTCATCTCAGATTGGGCTGCTCATCTCCCCTAGCCTCAGGACACCGAGGCCAGGGGGCAGCATCAGGAGCCCCACGTGCCTTTGGATATCTTTGGTTCCATTTCCCACACGCCAGAAAACTATCTCCTGAAGCTCACAGCACTCCCTGCCCTTCCTTGTCACTACGGCCTGTCACTTCCCATGACCCCACCCCCAGTCACTTACTCGGACCTCTGGTGACCATCTACTCTCCATTCACAGCCTACCCACCTTTCCCCATGGTCTCAGCCGCCTGTGGTGACCCATCTGAGACCCGCACCTCACATTTCTGAATTACATCAACATCAACAGCCTCCACCTCTGCTCCATTTCCACATATCCACTCCATGAGCACACCTGACCCACCCAGAGCTGCCGTTCCACTCGCATCTTCACCTCCCTCATGCTGCTCATGGAGGAGGGTCGACTGACATCATCTGGTTTGACCCAGGCCCCTTGATGAAATGGTACGACCCCAGATACTGCACATAGATGTGCAGGCTCTGAACACAGTCAAATGACAGGGGACAGACTCCCAGGGTAGGTCTGATGGGGAATTACAGCATTTCAAACTCAATAATGTCAGGAAGAACCATTCACCCAGAGGACAATAGAGGACTTTCAGCTAGAGTTTTGCAGCACCTTGAGAAGGTCCTTCAATTCCTACAGTTTGCCTGAACATGACTCCCCTTGATAATTAAAAAAAAAAAAGATAAATAAATAAAAGGAAAGAAAAGAAGGAAAAAAACTAACTTTCCATGACTGCATCTCACACTCCAACCACTGTTGTAATATTTTACAAGTATGGTATATAGCAACTAATTTAACCCCCATCATAATCCTTTGAATGTAATACTATTATTATCCCCATTTTACAAATAAGAAAATGGAGCCACAAAAAGGTTAAGTAATCTGCATACAGCTGGTAAGTGGCAGAACCAAGATTCAGACTCAGCACCCAAAGCCCCAAAGCTTGAACACTTGACCACTTCATTTCGCAGTGGCTATGGTTAAGCAAATGGCATCTGGGGCCACCTTAAGCTAAGATCAGCTCAAACTTCCATCCAAACCTTAGGGGAATTCCAATGCCTTCCCCAAGTTCCCGAGACTCCACAAGGGGTCCAAGATCTCATGGTCCCCTCTGGCACTAATTGCATTGCTCTACTAAACTTGCCCTAATTCCCATTCTTGACTCCCCATCTCATGAGACTCATTTCTCTCCACTCTGACAATGAACCAAAAACAAATTCAGGCTTTCATTAACTCTGTTTTCAAATGGCAGGTCCCGCCCACTGGAGGATCATCAGGTCAATGCAGTAGGTCACAACCTGCACTTTTTTTTAATTAACTAGAAAATACCAGAGTTTGTAGGAGGAATCCTAGCCATGCAAATGCTGCCACAAATACCGTGCTCAATGGCTCCCACCATCTGCAAGACTTCCTGGTGGACGTATGATGAATGCACACGGCGCTGAAGAATGGATCATTTGCTCTTTTGCTCGTTTATGTCTCATTCTACTTCTCAGCTTATGATGGTCAATTTGACCATTACCATAATGGGAGGGTTAATTTGGTGCCCTTTTATTTTAGATTATGATAATTTGTATTTCCCCTGTCAGCAAAATTGTAGCCATTCAACCAAGTGTTGGTTTGTTGAGACATTAGTTAAATTACTCCATAATATTGCTGCCTCAGCAGCCATTTTGTGTGTCCAAGTGGCCTGCGGGGGCCTAAACTGACACCAGCCCCTCCAATGAGTGCAGGCCCTAGGTAACAGTCCACAGAGTCATGAAGAAATGTAAATTCTCATTTGACCCTCCTGGTAGCCCTTTGGAGGAACAGTCTCTCCTGCCTCCCAGGGCCTTCCCCTTGTGTGTGCCTTGGAGAAAACCCTCACAGAGCCTACCAAAACCTTGCTCTTTTTCATTTGACTTGATCAATCCAGCCTTAGCCCAGAAACCCTAAAGCATTCCACCCACGAACCCTAATCAAGGCACATGTCCAAGGTCCTGCCATTCTCTCTGCCTGCACCCTGCCTTGACCTCCCAGTGTAGTCCCTCTAGGCGTACCACGTACCTCCTCCAGGACTTGTGAGTCATAAACTTCTCTATTTCAATTCCCTTGCAGTCTTTTGTTAAACTAAACCGTGGCTCACCATTGCACACTCTTGGGCTCTGCCTCGTAAGATTTCATTTAACAAAGTCACAACTGGTTACAAATTTGGAAGGTCTTTTTCAGAAAGGACGCTATCAGATTTTTTTTTAAGTTTCTCAACAATGATTGCCTTTTTGCTGAAATAGAATTAATTGTCCTTAAAATGGATAAAGATAAAGGAATGAGGAGAGAAAAAAAAATCCAGAGGCGTGTGTGCAAGTTCAACTCCTGAATTTGGAAGTTAAAAACCAAAAATATTGAGCAAAATGCTGACTCTAATCAATAAACTGGGGCTTAATTTGAACCTCATTCTAAAAAGTAAAGAGCAACTGTGAGATTTTACAATGAAGATTATTTAAAATGTGGGTTTTATCTAACATACCGAATTCTTTGAAAATGAGAGAACCCAGCGTATTGTTTTGTAGTGCCATATTTTCAATAAGTTCATCAAGTCTTTTCAAGTAAGAAGAGGGAAAGGACATCAATTATTGACACAATTTCCAATGTATTGGTTATGAACTAAATTCCAGAGTTAGTTGCCTGGTTTTGAATTCCAGCTCCTCCTCTTACCAGTTATGATACTCGGGTCAAGTCAATCTATCTGTCTGTGTCCTCATTCCCTCATCTGTAAAATAAAAATAATAATAGTGATTAGTCCATGGTGGTATTGTAAAGATGATACATGTAAGGCCTATAGAAAAAGAGCCCACACACAGAGGTACTATGTAACAATGTTTGCTTTTGGTATTCTTAGTCATCCTGCAACAGTTAACAAGAAAAACATATATAATATATATAAAACAAAAGTTTTATATATGTATAAATATATATAAAAATATAAGTATAAATATATATAAATATAAATTTATAAAAATATAAATTTATAAATATATTTTATAAATAAATATTTATTATAAATAATATTTTATAAATAAATGTATATTTAATATATTATATAGATCTATAGATAATAGCATGTTGAGTGGCAAAAGAGAAAATGAAATTTGCAGCTCCTTAAAATATTATTCTTTCAGCACATGTGGATATGTTATATGTAACTTTTAATCATCAGTCAGCAAATAGAATGACATCTCTTCCTCTTAATGAAAACACAGTATCATTGTGCAGAACACAGCAACTAGGAGAGATTCTGAGTCCCAGAGAGAGGCGCTGATATTGGAAGAGAAGCAATCTGTTTCGTGTATGTCAGGTATGTGTGGTGAGATAATTCATGGAGAATTTGTTATATAGGTTTCAATTGAATATCACATAACAATAAAATATGGCCACAAAATTAGAAATAGACATTACTGATCACTGTGAATTATACTAAAGCATTATCAAGAGATTAAAAGGTACAGGTCAGTAGATACAGCTAGAAAACACAGTGCAGTTACTAGAAAATGTTTGGAAGCTACTAATAACAGTGCTATTTGAAATCTGGTTTATATGTCTTGGGGCTTGGGCATCTCAAAGATATTGTGCCAGATCTCGTGGACAAGTTGAAAAATGCAGGCTAAGAAAGGAATTTCACTGAATAGCTGACTTTTTGGAATGTTTTATTCAGAGATTAGAGCTAATCATATCCACTTAGTAAGTCATCCAGAGGGTATTGGTTGTTAGAAAGGAAAGTGTTAAGCAGGGTATATGAACTGCAGAATGAGATTTATAGCGTTCCGATTAAGAAGGAGTATCATTTGCAAACCATAAGAGATTTTTTTTAATTTTTTTAATTAACATGTAATGTATTATTAGCCCCAGGGGTACATGTCTGTGAGTCGCCAGGTTTACACACTTCACAGCACTCCCCATAGCACATACCTTCCCCAAACCATAAGAGATTCTTAATCTCACAAAATAAACTGAGGGTTGCTGGGGGGTGGGGGGGTAAGGATAGGGTGGTTGGGTTATGGACATTGGGGAGGGTATGTGATATGGTGAGTGCTGTGAAGTGTGTAAGCCTGATGATTCACAGACCTGTACCCCTGGGGCTAATAATACATTATATGTTTAAAAAAAGTATAATTTGGCAACTTTTTCAAAGATGATATTTGTTTTTTAAAAATGGCATATTTCGCTGATACTTTCAGTATTCTTAACAAACTACATTTGAAACCATAGAGGAAAATCAACAAGATACCCCACATACCCTGGGGTTTCAAAGATCTTATTTGCCCTAGAGGCAAGACATAAGCATTTGCCCTATCCAGTAAATTTTCCCACTATTGTTACAACATATCAAGGAGAACACTACTCATGAGAACAGCAAATGAAATGGATTTAGAGATACTGTTACAACTCCCTTCTGCCTCAAACTTTTCATTTTTAACTTCCTAAAAGGGAAATTGGAACATTAAAGAAAAATACTTGGATTAAAATCCATTTTCTTTTCCAAACCCTGATTCAGTAATTGAGTTTAACTTGGTGTTGTCCAGAGAATAAATTATTACAGCTTATTCATTCACACTGAAGAATGAGTAGAAAACTGAGTGTTTATGTTCATCATTTTGGATTCAAATTGAATAAGAATATCTTGAGTTAAATATAAAAAGCATATTGCTAATATTACCACTCCCAGTAACCCATGTGGGTAAAACTAAATTTTCAACCTTGATCCCATCAAAAACAGAACTCTTGGGATCAACAGTCCAGCAGATATGCTTGGAGTCTTGTCCACGTGTGTCCTGGGATGAGTTTATGATTCTGGGCAAGCACGCACAGCTATCTCATCATATCATCTTTATTTGAAATTATAACTTTTTATTATTAAAAATTGTTTCTGTGTTGCATTCAAGAATTCATAATACCATATTTTATATTTAACTGTATGTTTTTACTTTATCACACAAAGTAAGGATAAGTCTTGCTTCATGGAATAACATATGTCAGTGTGTGTGTGTGTGTGTGTGTGTGTAGTAGTAGTAGTAGTAGTGGGTTGAATGAAAATGCCTACCAGAAAGATTACTTTAACAAGAAAGATTACTTTTAACAAGAATGTTGCCAACATCAAAACAGGCGGGGGAGGGGAGGGGAGGGTCAGCATGGGGAAGGGTTCCATGGCCACTATGTGTAGCCATCAGCTTGAAATTGCAATTTATTCATCTTTGTTCTTAAGTCATTCTAGTCATCCTGGTCCCCTACCATGTGCTGGCTCCTCTCTTCCCTACGCTATCCCTTCTCCTCATCATTCCCTCAACCCACCTCCCCACGTGCACCCAGAAAAGCCACACGCATTTCATTCTAGTAAACTCCATCTCCAGCTCTCCTCAGCTCCCCTAACCCCCAACCGACTTCAAAACCACTCAGGTTCTCAGTTAAGTAAACACGGGCCCACGTCCCTCTAGCAGATCTCTGCTCCTTTACATTCTCAGGCTCCAAACTCGTCAGTCTGTCCCACCTTCCTTCATCCCTGGGATTCAGAAATGATCCTCAGACAAATCTCCTTGAGGCCACTTTTTCTTATCCTCAGGTCTACTTGGCTTATCTTTTTCCTCGCAGCCTTGTTTCTCGCTTTCCTTTCCCACCAGGCCTTGCTACAATGTCTTTTCATAATCATCAATCTCTTATAAACGAATCTGCCTACAGCCAGAACCACTGTGAGAAGTCTTCCTTCTTCCACCAAGACCTGAAACTCTCTTCCTCGAGAGCTGTTCCCTCCTTGACTTCCCCTAAAAAAGGCTCTACAAATCACACTTATGGGACACTTCCCTCTCACTGGAGGCCAAGAGCTTTACATAAATTATCCTCACAACAGCCCAGCAAGGTAGATTGGATTAGTTCCAGGGTTTAACTGGAGAGACCAATGAGGTTTATGGAGACAAAGTAACTTTCCATCCACGCCCCTTTCCTTGCCACCCCTGGATTGGAAACCATCACCGACCTCACCCACCCCATGCTCCTTCCCTACACCACCCTTCTGCTGTGTTGAACATTGTGACTTCCACCAAGACCACACCCAAGGGAAATTGGAGCAAAGCCAAAAACAGAAAGAAATCTAATCTTCTCAGAACTCTTGAGTTCCAGGGAGATAAGGATTTTGTTTATTCCACGTTGTATCCCCACAACCTTAAATCCTGAATATAGCACCTATGGAGGACTCAGAAATGCTTGTGCAATAAATGGATACATGAAATTCAAATCCCTATCTCTGCCAGTTGGTTTCTTAGCAATAAAAGCAGCAGTAAGACCCTTTGTAGACAGCTCACATGTACATCCATTACCTGATTCCAGACCTGCGACATCCTCAGGGGTTTAGTGTTCTTGTCATTCCCATTTAATGAGCACCCCAGTCTGAGGCAGCTCAAGCTGTTGTAACAGGATACCATAGACCTGATGGCTTAAACAATGGGCATTTATTTATCACAATCTGGAGTCCAGGAACCAGGAACCTGGCCCAAGGTCAGGGTGCCAGCAAATTCAGTTCCTGGTGGAGACTCTCTTCCTGGCTTGGAGACTGTCTTCTTCTTGCTGTGTCTTCACATGATGGAGAGAGAGGAAGAAAGCTATCTGGAGGCCCTATTCTTCTGACCTCATCTAAACCTGATGATTCCCCCAAATACCAACAAATACCATCACACTGGAAGTGGGGGGTTCAATGTGTGAATTTGGGGGCACATAAACATTCAGTCCACAGTACCCACTGTGGAATACTAGGATATAAACTAGTTACGTGAAGAAGTATAGTCACGCTACCCATTCATTCATTTATTCCTTATTTAACAAATATTCATTTACTGAGCACCTGTTCCATGTCAGACCCTGTTCTAGATTCCAGGAATCCAACAGTGAACAAGACAAGGTCCCTGCCCTCGTGGATTTCACAGATTAGTGGAGAAGGCAGAAAAACAGGTAAGAAAATATATTTATAATACAATACAAAAGAGAGATAAGTGCCATTAAAAATAGTAAAGTGGGGGAGAAATAGGGATGGAGATTAAAGAGGACACTTACCAAGAAGGATCCAGCAAGTGCAACTGGGAAGGGAGGGACCGCAATGCAGGAGGGAACCTAGGACAGGGCAGCATTGCTAAGTCAAGTGAGGGGTGCCTCAGGAAGGAAAAAGCCACAGTCCAATGAGGCCCATGAGTTGAGATGAAGAATGTGAAGTTTCCACTGGATTGGTCAGTGGAGACACACAGGAGTGTGATGAGGAACCAAACCTGGTGGGAGCTGCTTAAAGAGGGAACACGTGAAGAGGAGGAGGTAGCAAACAGACAGCTCTTCGAAGGAGTTTCACTCTAGAGGGGAGAACGAAAGGAAGCTGCAGCCTGAGTGGGATCCGGGGTTAAGAGACAAGGGGCTGCAGTAGGTTTCAAAGCTCCACAGAAGACCAGGTGAGGCAAAGGGACCAGGCAATGGCAGGACCAGTGTCCTGGAGCCGGGGGTGAAGGGGGAGGTCCAGTGCACAGGCGAGAGCCAGCCTGAGGCAGGAGTGAGGACTCTTGCTCTGGTTACAGAGGGAGGGAGAGCCCACAGCACAGAGGCTGCTGGAATCAGAGTTCTGGGGGGTGAGCCCACCTCAGTTCTCTTTCCCTGGCTTTCATTTTTCTCAGTGAAGTCAGCAAGGCCCTGAGTCAGAGAAGGAGAGTCCTGGTGGTCTGAGGGACAGAGGGGAGAGCAGTGAGGTCCCTCCCTGGAAGGATGAGGAAGGAATAGATGAGGTAAACAGAGCGGCCAGGCAGGGCAGGGAGTCTGCTCAGGTCCATGATCATGAGTTTAAAACACAGCTTGTCAGCAGGTCCTGTGGTCTTTGCAAGTGGTATTCGGCTGCTTGGTCCAGGCTCAGGATAGTCCAAGTGGGATTGAAGCAGGCTTGCGTGTTGCCAGCAAGCACGGAGAAGGGAGAGACAAAGGAAGGAACTGAGTGGCCTGCGAGAAACGGTGTGCAAGATGATCCGTGAGATCTCCGCTGAGTGAGAAGGGAAGAGACGGCACAGCAAACGCAGAAGATGGGTCGGAGGTCTAAGAGAGGCCAAAGGATTCCTGGAGTTGGGCTACTGGGGGAAATGGGCTAGAATAGAAGGCGATGGTGGTCAGGAAGCACTGCAGCAATGTTGAGGACTGTGGTGAGGGAATGGCTAAGGCAAAGTCAAGGATGTGGCCGTGGGGCCAGGAAACCAACGGGGGACAGAGGGCCAGGCCCTGGCAAGCAAGAGGCTAGGTGTTGGGTGAGTCACCTACTAAAGTAATGAAAAAGCTGTGGCAGAAAGGCAGGAATTCAGAAGCTAAAATTGCCAATGAATGAAGGGACAGGAGCAGGAAGGTGATAGGCACAAAAGGAGAGCAGGAAAATGTAGGGCCCCAGGGACTGTCTCAAATGCACTGGATACTTGAGAGAGCGGGAAGAACAGCAGTCTGGAAGCCGCAGTGAGAAGCAAGGGGGAGACCTTGCCAGCCTCCACACCCAGGGCACGAGAAGGTAGGAGAGGAAAAAGACAAAGTCCTGACAGAGCTAAAGGGGATTTCACCTGGGACTCCAGGAAGAAGAAAATGTCCCCCAAAAATCAGTTAAGGCTCTAAGGATTTTGCTGATGACAGACCGTGAGTCCAGAAGGCATAGTGGAAGGACTTGGGAGGAGTTGCGGGGGCTCCAAGCTCGAGTCAGACAAGGAGCTGTAGAGGAGAGCAGAGGGAGAGGGAGGCAGAATGCTCGAGAACACTGAGCTTCTCGTGGCTTCTGAGGTAAACAGGTCAGGCTGTGGGGAAGTCATGAAGGGTTGTAGTCCTAACGGACGATTATCTGTAATTGTTGCCTCTTTAAGAACTGGCCTCCGAGTGCCAAGCTGGGGAGCATTGAGGGAAAGGAAGCAAGGATCTCTCCAGAAGCATAGGTTGAAGCCAAAGCGTTTCGCTTCTGACCTGAATTATTCAGGAGATTTCCTTATTTTCAATTTCTCTTTGCTGACAGGGTCCTGACTCCCTGGCCTAATTAAGCCAGTGTGAACATTCTCCTTCTCAGACCAACCTTCAAACTTGAACTCATCTCTGCAGTGAAATACACACCCTCCAGCCCCCCTAGAATAAACAGGCTGTGGAAATAAACATACTGGGGACAGCTCTGGTAGCATTCTGCCTAACCTTGCCCAACACTAAGGGCTTTCCACAGCCTGAGCAGTAAATAAAATACCTGAGATTTATTTTCAGTGAAAACACTCAGACGCCCCTCTGCAGGTAGAGAAACACATGGGAAGGAAAACATGAAATAGGGAAATATAACCGGAGCTAGAAGCCATCGCATTAATCATCTTTTTATTTTCTTCCCCCTGAAAAATCACAGAAAAAAATCGGACCTCCCAGATCATGTGTTTTCACATGTCTCTGCCTTCACCAAACTATTCTGCTCCCTGAAATGTGTTTCTTTGACTTCGCTGCCTGAAAATTCCTCTTCAGCTTTCAAGACCCAGTTCAAATGCCACCTCCTCCTAAAAGTCCTCCTGGGGTCAGCCTCTCACTGGGAAGTGACCCAGTCACTTCCTCTTTCGTGCTTCCCCATGTGACTTTGTGGATTGATATAAATGGCGCTCTGGGTCTCCAGCTCTTCCAGCACTTGTCTAGCTCCTTCCCCTGGCTCATCCTGACCTAATCCTTCAGTGCTCCTCACTCCTTCCTGCCTTTCCCTAGGGCTCACATCTTCTTATCCTTCAGGTTTCTGCTTATAAATCACTCCTTCAGAGAGTACATAGTTAGAGTACATCCTCCCAGTTATTCCTTCTTAGTTCACTGTGTTTCCTCTAAGCTCCAATCACAACTGGCCGTCCCCACATGTTGCCCCCTCCCCACAAGCTCACAGCTGAGCTGTAGCTTGTCCCCTGACCACCCCCCCTCCAGCTCCTGCAGACACTTCTCCTGGCTTACCCGTGAGCCCAGAGCTAGACACCAGCTAGATATTGAAAGAAGTATTGTCAATCTATCTTTTGTCACCCAAACTGCATTTGTTTTAACCTGAAATTGTGTTTTAACTTTTCTTTTTTCAGCCTGATCAACTAAAAAAAATTTAAAAATCAGGTCATCTGTCACTCACTGTTCAAAGTAAGCCCTGTGTTTTGAGCATGTTTCTAGCCTACCGCAGAGGTTGGCAGGATGAGTCAGAGAGAGCCACAGCTGCCCTCTTCAGCCAGAGCCGAGGTAGGGAGAAGGAGCTCTTTCTGACTCTCTGTTGCATCAGAACCTAGGGGAAGAGGTCCATCTAGGATTAAGAATTGCCCATTCTGCTCTCTGTGGAGCAGCGAGAAGGAACTTCTCAAAATGCCCCTCCGTTCGGGTCCCTTTCCTGCTCGTGAACCCCTTCAAAGACCTTTACTGCCCATAAGATGAAAGCCACACCTTTCAATGAACACTGCATTGTTTGAACTCCCCTCATCTCTACATTTGCAACCCATGTCTCTCGGTGTCTTTGAAGGCCCCATAAATAGCAATCCTCTTTCCAACTATGTTCTGGACAATAAAGAGGCAGGACAAAGGGGTAAGCAGACAGAGATCATAACAGCACCTACGTTCATGATGAAAGCAGCTTGCAAGATGTGACCAGAATCCGTGTGCTGCTCTGCATCCATCCTCTAAGCCCCCAAATTAGGCAAACTTCCCTGCCCTGGGGAGGCAGTCAGCCCTGTCCCTAGAGCCAAGGAAGGCACTGAGCCTACCTGCCACAGACCGACCCCACACCGCCAGGTTGTGTCCCTTCCACCACACGCCCTTTGAACGTAGTGTTCTTCTGCTGGAATGTTCTTTGTGGCCCTTGTGGTCCAGTTAACTCCTGCCATCCCTCAACTCTCAGCTGGAGCATGATGTCCTCAGGAAAGTCTTTCCTGCCTTCCCACCCCCACCCCAAGCTCATGCCTCTCTCCTTCATAGGAGAGGTGACATCTTATAGGGTGTGTGTCGTTGAGCTCATTGGCAAGACTACTAACGTAACTACCTTCCTTCCACAAGAGACTAGAAAAGCAACTCTTCAGTTTTTTCTACGGCAGTACAGGCAAGGGGTCTGCAAATAGGTGCAAAACCGACCCGTCAGTCACACCTGCCACAACCACCCCAATTATCAGTCTATCTTATTAGTCACTGTGTGTGTGTTCAGTCTCCCTCACAAACAAGGAAAAGGCAGAAATGCCATCTCACTCATGCGTCTCTGATGTTCCATGTGCACAGTAAGTAGGAGTTCAATAAATAAATGTTTTACAGAATTAAATGTCTCATTCCACTGCTCCTGTGCCAGGGCTGACCCCTAGGAAAGAAACCATCTGTCTTTCAGATGGGCCCCTTACCCAGCCCCACAGCCCCACGGCGGGCAGGAATTGCCAATCTCGTGCAGGCCTCTGGGCTCAGCGGTCTTCAGAACCAGCCCCTCTGCAGAAGTGCCAGAGCAGAGAATAAGGAAGGATGGGATAAATTACAAGAGGGCCTTAAAATTTTCAGTTCAACCCCACTGTTACGTAGCCTTGCTAGTAGAAAGAAAATAGATTTTGAGTAAAGAGACCACATACCTCTGGGCCACAAGACCATCATCTGTAGAATAATAACCATCCAGCCACGGTCCTTAGAAGACAGTTTCTTAAAACTGGAAGGGACACTAATCCCTCCTTTGGAGAGATTAGAAAATGGATCATTGGAAGGAAGAGTGATTTAGTGACAGTGTGAATGAACAGTCATACGAACACAAGAGACAGGATGACAAACCATGTGGTCATGAACTCCACCACATTCTGCTAGGGCGTGGCTGCGGCCGGCGTCCCACTACCTCCAGGCTGAGGCACCGCTGGCATCCTCAATGACTCGAGTTCAAGGATGTCATTCTCTTATACCCAAGAATCAGATGACGTGGGGCCACCTGTGAACCGAAAGCATCTTCTCATTCTGACATACGTCCACAACAGCAGACAGGCCCGCAACACTGAGGTCAGAGTCGGGCTGCAGAGAATCATGGGGACTTTAATCAGTCCTGGTGGAAGTCGGGGGTCTTCACAGCTGCACCACTCATGCCCATCTCAAGTCCCAGCCCGTGGTGCCCAACCCCAGCATGGCAGGAACCGAGAGGGTTATTACTCATTGAGAGAACACAAAAGTCCCAAAGCTCCCCTGGGTTTGGCAATGCTTCTCAGTAAATTCGTAATTTACTCAATAAAATGAATTATTCATGTATTTTCAGAACAGTAATTTTAAAATATGATGACTTATCACCATTTAGTCTAAAAGTCAACGTTTGCTGCTCATAGGTTGAGAAGGACTATTCTTTTTTTTTTAAGATTTTATTTATTTATTTGACAGACTGAGATCACAAGTAGGCAGAGAGGCAGGTAGAGAGAGAGGAGGAAGCAGGCTCCCTACTGAGCAGAGAGTCCGATGCAGGGCTCGATCCCAGGACCCTGGGATCACGACCCGAGCTGAAGGCAGAGGCTTAACCCACTGAGCCACCCAGGTGCCTCAAGAACGACTATTCTTAAAGTGAGCAGATAAAATGATCGATGTGCCATTATTCATGTGTTTCTCTAAAGATTTGTGATGAAAACAATATGGTACGGTGAAGAGAAGCGTGGATGGGAATTATGAGGCCTGGTAAACATCCTCTACCTACGTCTATATGGCATGAGGTCCAGTCACATTATCTCTCCAGGCCCTAGTGTTCTTTGTCTACAGGAAAGTGATTCTCAACATGAGAGGCACATGGGACTCACCATGGTCCTCCAGCCAGATGTTCTGAATTCATCCATCTGGGTGTGTCATAGATATTGGGAGGCTTTTTAATCCCTTAACTGATTGGAAGATGCAGTGATGTTGAGAATCATTGTTGCAAGAGGAAAGGGTTGGACTGGATAAAGCCCAACAAATATTGACCATCTTCGGCCACTGCCCTCTCCGGCACACCCACCGCGGACATCACTTTTGACAGGGGTGCTCCTTCTGCTGAGTCTAGATGTCTCAGTCTCTCAGCACAACATCCCACACAAACATCCCCAAGAGTCCAAAGTTGGTACAAGGGATGCGATCTTTCTGCCCTTCAGTATCAGATATGTCTTGGGGCCTATCTCTAAATTTCTATGATTCGGAAACTCCCTCTAGTACGGGAGGTGGAAAATGAGCATGAGTTCACAGGTTAACTATATGACCCAGAGCTAGTTCCTGTTTCCTGCCCGAGGCCCACACTGACTTTAATGATAATACTGCTGAATTAACTCACATTGGGTTAAGCAGCCTGTGCGTATGCAGACACCTGGACAATAAGTTCTGTGCTGCCTTCTGGGATTGAGGGCTCAGATACTCACTGTGATTGTCTTAATAAGCCAACTCTATCGTGAGCCTCTAAGAGGTGATGATGCAGAAACCAGCTATTTGAGTGGCAGAACATCTAATCTCAAGACAATAGAAAGAAATAATTACATAGCTACATCAAAGCGTATTGGAAGTTACCTAATGTAATAGAACTTTCTAAGCTTGAAATATCATTTCTTAAGGTTTTCTTTTTGCTTTGTTTATTTTGCTTCTGGGGAGGAGGGGTATGGACTGTAAATGATCTCGTAGTTAGACACATGAATAAAGAAAAGGTTTTAGCTTCTGTTTCAACATGATACTTTGTCTTTTGGTATTCCCATGGTATCAAATATGAAGAAGGTATGCCCATAACAACAAATTATAAAAAAACAGTATAATTGCATATATGCAAATTGATTAAGAAGTGGTACTTTCTGAAGCAATTTCTAAGCAATACCCCATAACTCCCCATAACTTAGAACTATGGCTTTACATCCTTAATTGAGTAATGAGAAACAGTTGGTTTCCTCATTTTAAAAGACTGTAGCCCTTCTATGGCAGAAGTTTCAAAAGCAGAGATTCAGAAAGTCCAAGTTTCAGAGACACCTCAGGTGGTAACTTCAGACCCAGTCTTTTCCAGGTTTGATTTATTTTAAGGCAATGAAAACAGAACCAATCAATAGCCTCTCCCTAGGGTACACCGAGAAAGTGTTGAAATCACTCAGATATGCTTAAGACAGTGGTTCTCAACTTTGGCTTCACTTAAGAATAACCTGAGAAGCTTTACAAAATATCGATGCTTAGGTCCCACACTAGAGATTCAGATGTAATTGGTCTCGAGGGCAGCCTGGGCATCAAGGAGTTTTAAAGTCCCCGCCAGTGAGTGGCTCTAGGTGCACCCAACGTCAAGCACTCAGGAAAACATCATCCTTACAAGGAAGGGGCAGGAGTGGAGGGGGTAAGGGGAACTGGCAGGGTAGCAGTGAGGTGGGGAGTGGGGAGGTGGGCTGGCCACGCCAATGAGGACATGTTCTTTATTCCCTTGATCTGGGTTATCTATGCCCCTCTCTGGCCGAACTCAGAGTTAGGAACCAGGAGGTAGGGAACTCTGGGAGAAAGAATGATAAACCCAGCAACAATGTGCTAGAAGTTACAAAAGCCTACACAGCAGGTCAGAGAGGCAACACCTTTCCACTCTTCCTTGGTATGTTCTGGCAAGAAGCTAAGGTACTGGGTTAGAGCGTTTGGGGACTGAGCCCCAGAGAAAGTAATCTTTGGATCCAGCAGGGTCAGAAATCCTTCAAAAGAGAGAGAAAGAGAGAGAGAAAGAGAACTCTACTCTTCCACTTGCTCCCTCTGCTCACCAGGGTCCCCAAGCGGGAGAGAGAACCAATTCCCATAGTGAGAACAGGCAGCGGTGCTGAAAGCATTCAAGGCGAAAATCTAGAAACCGGTGACGTGCGTGTTTGTTTATATTTTGCCCCTGGAACAGGGAGACCTTTGAATGTCTCCTCTGCTTGAAGCGTCTGTTTTCCACATGTCCCAACAGTGCGTAAAGGGAAAAGGAAAAAAGAAAATGGGATTTTAAGAAGGACGGGTCATAAAGCCCTGTTGGTCAAACAACCCCTTTGCCCGGTGCCAGACATTACCTTTCATGTAGCAGCTTGGAATGAAAAACACTGACCTATAAAGATCACTTCACGGTTAGTAGTCCCAGAGGCAACCTCATTGGAATAATTTTGCCATCATCTGGGAACTGTGTTTTCCAGCCCAGCACTGAGCTAATTTAAAATAAATGACCATTTCAATGTATTCGTGCCATATAAGATGGGGAGTAATTTCAAGGGAAAGGTAGGTGCTTAACCGAGCAGTGAAACATATACTGAGCTGACTCCTGTTTTATACAAAATTCTGGGCTTTAGACAAATGTATCATTAAGTTGCAAACATTTGTTGGGAGCTGCGTTTTGGCTCTATAACCAATCCTAGCTTATGAAGGCCTTCGAGAGTTTTCTTGATTTGAAAATGCATCTAATGATCTGTAAAGGGCAAAAGAAAAAGGCCAAAATCTACTACAAATAATAATTTCCATGTTCAACATGGGAAAATAACGATGTATCGGTAATCATTAGGCTTTGTGTTTATCTGGGCTTTTTCCCTAAGGAGGCTGCATGATTCTACAGCAACATACAGAATCATCTTTGAATAAACAATCACTCCCTAAGTTAGCTCTTAAACAAACATGGGGCAGGAGGGGAGATTTCTCTGCCACTCATACATGTCCCCCTCCTGACTCTTCGCTCACTCTTCTCTTTTCCTATTTTTCTGACACCTCCTGTTAGGTCCCCGTTTCAGCCAAATATGGCAAAGATGACATTTCTTTATTAGCTTTCTCTAAATTGAGTCTTTCTTTTGTGTAACAAATGTGTAGCGGCTCTCATTACTATCAGAGAAAACTCCAGAATGATCTCTGATTGAGTTCAGACACTCACTTCGAAACTGCCAACAATCTAAAGATACCATTGTTGGGTCTGACTCTGAACCCTGGAGCATCCTGAGAGCAATGAGATCCCCCAAAGCATTGAGTTTCCCCTCTAACCCTAAAAGGCCGCATCTCTCAGGCAATCCAGTTCAGCCAAATGCAAATCAGTATAATAGGACTTTGCATTGTCTTCCCTAGTTTGATTGGTCACCAACTTTTGTCATTGCTTTCTCTGTGACATTGGCAAAAATCTGTCCTTGCTTCCAAATGCAGCTCTACCTCCAGTCTGGAAGATAGGTAGACCTGTACCAACCTGGACATGTGGGCAGGCCTGAGCAATCAACAATTTGATGATCCTTCCAACCAATATTCTTTAAGTATTTGTTGGGCATTTATTTAATGGAAGTAAAGAGAAACTCATTTTCCATTAATAAAAATTGTGTATACTTTTCTATGTTCAAAAATAGAGAGATGATGGGGGAGGAGTCAAGATGGTGGAGAAGTAGCAGGCTGAGATGACATCAGGTAGCAGGAGATCAGCTAGATAGCTTATCAAACCATTGCGAACACCTACAAATCCAACAGGAGATCGAAGAGAAGAAGAGCAGCAATTCCAGAAACAGAAAATCTACAACTTTCTGAAAGGTAGGACCAGGTGGAGAATTGAATCCAAAGCAACGGGAAGATAGACTGCAGGGGGCAGGGGCCAGCTCCCGACAAGCAGAGGAGTAACAGAGCACAAAATCAGAAATTTAAATTTCTGCTCCACCGAGAGACATCACTCCAGAGGCTAAGCCAGGGTGAAGCCCACATGGGGACAGCATGGCCTCAGGTCTCACAGGGTCACAGAAGGATCGGGGGTGTCTGAGTGTTGCAGAGTTCATAGGTATTAGAGCAGGGAAGCTGGCTACAGAGACAGCACTGAGGAGTGAGCTCTCAGCTCGGGGTTACCTTATCATGGTCTGTGGCACAGGCCACTGCTCTATGAGCAGGGACCCCACAAGATCTGGGGAGACCCCCCTGGAAGAGCTAGAGATCTGCAGGGTTTGGAGACTCCAGGCAGGGCTGTGTGCCAGAGACAGAGACACTTGGTCTCAGGCTGGGTGAGCTTGGAGCGTGGCTGGAGGCCAGGGAGACAGGAGTGATTGAGTGCTTTTCTCCGAGGGCACACTGAGGAGTGGGGCCCTGAGCTCTCCGCTCCTCTGGGCTGGAGATTGGGAGGCCACCATTTTCATTCCCATCCTCTGGAACTCTACGGAAAATGTTCAGGGAACAAAAGCTCCTGAAAGCGAACCCAAGCAGATTACTTAGCCCGGCCTCTGGTAAGGGTGGTGCAATTCTGCCTTGGGCAAAAACACTTGAGAATCACTACCACAGGCCCCTCCCCCAGAAGATCAACAAGAACATCCAGTCAAGACCAAGTTCACTTACCAAGGAGAACAACGGAATTCCAGAGAAGGAGAAAGCAAAGCATGGAATTCATGGCTTTCTCCCCGTGATTCTTTAGTCTTGCAAAGTTAATTAATATTTTTTTAATTTTATTTTTTTTCTTCTGCTAAATTATTTTTAACTTTTACCCTTTCCTCTTTTCACCCTTTTTAACTAGTTTATCTAACAATACCTTTCATTTAAAAAAAAATCTTTTTTGAACCTTCATTATTATAGTCATACTTTATCCTTCATTGTATCTAACTTTATTTTTTGTATACACATAGGGTTTTTTCTTCTAAACAAATTTGGGGTACAACTTCTTCTAATAGATCAAAATACACCCTAAATCTAGCACAGGGCTTTGTTCTAGTCTCCAGCCTGAGCAAATTCTCTCCACTTTCTTTTTCTTTATTCTCCCAACCAACATATCTTATCAACTCTTTTTTTAGAAATTTTAAAAAAAAGTTTCATCTTTACAGTCATATTCCATCCCTTCATTGTGTTTACCCTTATATATGTTTTTCATTCTTTAAAATTTTGGGAAGTAGTTTCTTCTAAGAGACCAAAATACTCCCAAAATTAAGTGGGTGACCCTGTTCTATTCACCAGTCTAATATATATATATATATATATATATATATTTCTTTTTTATATTTTTTCTTTATTTGTTTTCTTTTTTAAATTTTTTTTCTAAACTTCTTTTTACCCCCTTTCTTCCACCCACAATTTGGGGTCTCTTCTGAATTGGTTAAAGCACATTTTCCTGGGGTCTTTGCCACCCTTTTAGTATTTTATTCGCTCCTTCATATATTCTTATCTGGATAAAATGACAAGGCAGGAAAAACTCACCACAAAAAAAAGAACAAGAGGCAGTACTGAAAGCTACGGATGTAATCAATATGGACATTGGTAATATGTCAGATCTAGAGTTCAGAATGATGATTCTTAAGGTGCTAGCTGGGCTTGAAAAAGGCATGGAAGATATTAGAGAAATGCTGTCTGGAGAAACGCTCTTTCTGGAGAAATAAAAGAACTTAAATCTAACCAAGTTGGAAAAAAAAAGCTATTAATGAGGTGCGATAAAAAAATGGAGACTCTTACTGCTAGGATAAATGAGGCAGAAGAGAGAATTAGTGATATAGAAGACCAAATGACAGAGAATAAAGAAGCTGAGCAAAAGAGAGACAAACAACTACTGGACCACGAGGGGAGAATTCAAGAGAGAAGTGATACCATAAGACAAAACAACATTAGAATAATTGGGATTCCAGAAGAAGAAGAAAGAGAGAGGGGAGCAGAAGGTATATTGGAGAGAATTATTGTAGAGAATTTCCCTAATATGGCAAAGGGAACGAGCATCAAAATCCAGGAGGTGCAGAGAACCCCCCTCAAAATCAATAAGAACAGGTGCATACCCCATCATCTAATAGTAAATTTTAGAAGTCTTAGTGACAAAGAGAAAATCCTGAAAGCAGCCCGGGACAAGAGGACTGTAACATACAATGGTAAAAATATTAGATTGGCAGCAGACTTATCCACAGAGACCTGGCAGGCCAGAAAGAACTGGCATGATATATTCAGAGCATTAAACGAGAAAAACATGCAGCCAAGAATACTATATCCAGCTAGGCTATGATTGAAAATAGAAGGAGAGATGAAAAAAAAATTCCAGGACAAACAAAAACTAAAAGAACTTGTAAGCATCAAACCAGCTCTACAGGAAATATTGAAAGGGGTCCTCTAAACAAAGAGAGAGCCTAAAAGTAGTAGACCAGAAAGGAACAGAGACAATATACAGTAATAGTCACCTTACAGGCAATACAATGGCACTAAATTTATATATCTCAATAGTTACCCTGAATGTATATGGGCTAAATGTCCCAATCAAAAGACATAGAGTATCAGAATGGATAAAAAAATAAAACCCATCAATATGCTGTCTACAAGAAACTCATTTTACACCCAAAGACACATCCAGATTTAAAGCGAGGGGGTGGAAAACAATTTACCATGCTGATGGACATCAAAAGAAAGCTGGGGTGGCAATCCTTATATCAGATCCATTAGATTTTAAGCCAAAGACTATAATAAGAGATGAGGAAGGACACTATATCAGACTCAAAGGGTCTGTCCAACAAGAAGAACTAATAATTTTAAATATCTATGCCCCTAACATGGGAGCAGCCAACTATATAAACCAATTAATAACAAAATCAAAGAAACACGTAGACAATAATACAATAATAATAGGAGACTTTAACACACCCCTCACTGAAATGGACAGATCATCCAAGCAAAAGATCAACAAGGAAATAAAAGCCTTAAATGACACACTGGACCAGATGGACATCACAGATATATTCAGAATATTCCATCCCAAAGCAATAGAATACACATTCTTCTTTTTTTTAAGATTGTATTTATTTATTTGACAGACAGAGATCACAAGTAGGCAGAGAAGCAGGCAGAGAGAGAGAAGAGGAAGTAGGCTCCCTGTTGAGCAGAGAGCTTGATGTGGGGATTGATCCCAGGACCTTGGGATCATGACCTGAGCTGAAGGCAGAGGCTTTAACCCACTGAGCCTTCCTGGGGTCCTGGAATACACATTTTTCTCTAGTTCACATGGAACATTCTCCAAAATAGATCACATCCTGGGCCATAAATCAGGTCTCAACTGGTATCAAAAGATTGGGATCATTCCTTGCATATTTTCAGACCACAATGCTCTGAAGCTAGAACTCAATCACAAGAGGAAATTTGGAAAGAACCCAAATACATGGAGACTAAACAGCATCCTTCTAAAGAATGAAAGGGTCAACCAGAAAATTAAAGAAGAATTGAAAAAATTCATGGAAACAAATGATAATGAAAACACAACAGTTCAAAATCTGTGGGACATGGCAAAGGCAGTCCTGAGAGGAAAATATATAGCAATACAAGCCTTTCTCAAGAAACAAGAAAGGTCTCAAATACACAACCTAACCCTACACCTAAAGGATCTGGAGAAAGAACAACAAAGAAAGCCTAAACCCAGCAGGAGAAGAGAAATTATAAAGATAAGAGCATAAATCAATGAAATAGAAACAAACAAACAAACAAAACCAATAGAACAAATCAATGAAACTAGGAGCTGGTTCTTTGAAAGAATTAATAAGATTGATAAACCCCCTGGCCAGACTTATCAAAAAGAAAAGAGAAAGGACCCAAATAAATAAAATCATGAATGAAAAAGGAGAGATTACAACCAACACCAAAGAAATACAAACAATTATAAGAACATATTATGAGCAACTATATGCCAGCAAATTTGACAATCTGGAAGAAATGGATGCATTCCTAGAGACATATAAACTACCACAACTAAATCAGGAAGAAATAGAAAACCTGAACAGGCCCATAACCAGTAAGGAGATTGAAACAGTCATCAAAAATCTCCAAACAGGGGCACCTGGGTGGCTCAGTGGGTTAAAGCCTCTGCCTTAGGCTCGGGTCATGATCCCAGGGTCCTGGGATCAAGCCCCAAATGGGGCACTCTGCTCAGCGGGGAGCCTGCTTCCTTCCCTCTCTCTCTCTCTCCCTCTGCCTGCCTCTCTGCCTACTTGTGATCTGCCAAATAAATAGTTAAAATCTTTAAAAAAAAAATCTCCAAACAAACAAGAGCCCAGGGCCAGACAGCTTCCCAGGGGAATTCTACCAAACATTTAAAGAAGAATTAATTCCTATTCTCCTGAAACTGTTCCAAAAAATAGCAATGGAAGGAAAACTTCCAAACTCATTTTATGAGGCCAGCATCACCTTGATCCCAAAACCAGACAAGGATCCCATCAAAAAACAGAATTACAGACCAATATCCCTGATGAACATGGGTGCAAAAATTCTCACCAGAATACCACCCATCTTGATCCAACAATACATTAAAAAGGATTATTCGCCACTACCAAGTGGGATTTATTCCAGGGCTGCAAGGTTGGTTCAACATCCACAAATCAATCAATGTGATACAATGCATTAATAAAAGAAAGCACAAGAACCATATGATACTCTCAATAGATGCTGAAAAAGCATTTGACAAAGTACAGCATCCCTTCCAATCAAAACTCTTCAAAGTGTAGGGATAGAGGGCACCTACCTCAATATTATCAAAGCCATCTATGAAAAACCCACCCCAAATATCATTCTCAATGGAGAGAAACTGAGAGCTTTTCTGCTAAGGTCAGGAACACCACAGGGATGTCCACTATCACCACTGCTATTCAACATAGTACTGGAAGTCCTAGCCTCAGCAATCAGACAACAAAAAGAAATTAAAAGCATCCACATTGGCAAAGAAGAAGTCAAACTATCACTCCTTGATACTATGATACTCTATGTGGAAAACCCAAAAGACTCCACTCCAAATCCGCTAGAACTTGTACAGGAATTCAGTAAAGTGTCAGGATATAAAATCAATGCACAGAAATCAGTGGCATTTCTTTACACCAACAACAAGACATAAGAAAGAGAAAATAAGGAGTCAATCCCATTTACAACTGCACCCACAACCATAAGATACTTAGGAATAAACCTAACCAAAGAGGGAAAGAATCTATACTCAGAAAACTATAAAGAACTCATGAAAGAAGTTGAGGAAGACATGAAGAAATGGAAAAATGTTCCATGCTCATAGATTGGAAGAACAAATATTGTGAAAATGTCTATGCCACCTAACGCTATCTATACATTTAATTCAATCCCTATCAAAATCCCATCCATTTTTTTCAAAGAAATTGAACAAATAATCCTAAAATTTGTATGAAACCAGAAAAGACCTCGAGTAGCCAGAGGAATATGGAGAGTTGGTGGCATTGCAATTCCAAACTTCAAGCTCTATTACAAAGTTGTCATCATCAAGACAGTATGGTACTGACACAAAAACAGACACATAGATCAATGGGACATAATAGAGAGCCCAGAAATAGACCCTCAACTCTATGGTCAACTAATCTTCGACAAAGCAGGAAAGAATGTCCAGTGGAAAAAAGACAGCCTCTTCAACAAATGGTGTTGGGAAAATTGGACAGCCACATGCAGAAAAATTAAACTGGACCATTTCCTTATACCACACACGAAAATAGACTCAAAATGGATGAAGGACCTCAATGTGAGAAAGGAATCTATCAAAATCCTTGAGAACACAGGCAGCAACCTCTTCGACCTCAGCCACAGCAATTCCTTCCTAGGAACATCGTCAAAGGAAAGGGAAGCAAGGGCAAAAATGAACTATTGGAACTTCATCAAGATCAAAAGCTTTGCACAGCAAAGGAAACAGTTAACAAAACCAAAAGACAACTGACAGAATGGGAGAAGATATTTGCAAACGACATATCGATAAAGGGCTAGTATCCAAAATCTATAAAGAATTTATCAAACTCAACACCCAAAGAACAAATAATCCAATCAAGAAATGGCCAGAGGACATGAACAGGCATTTCTGCAAAGAAGACATCCAGATGGCCAACAGACACATGAAAAAGTGCTCCACATCACTTGGCATCAGGGAAAAACAAATCAAAACCACAATGAGATACCACCTCACACCAGTCAGAATGGCTAAAATTAACAAGTCAGGAAATGACAGATGCTGGTGAGGATGCAGAGAAAGGGGAACTCTACTACACTGTTGGTGGGAATGCAAGCTGGTGCAACCGCTCTGGAAAACAGCATGGAGGTTCCTCAAAAAGTTGAAAATAGAGCTACCCTATGACCCAGCAATCGCTCTACTGGGTATTTACCCTAAAGATACAAATGTAGTGTGGTGCCTGGGTGGCTCAGTGGGTTAAAGCCTCTGCCTTCGGCTCAGGTCATGATCTCAGGGTCCTGGGATTGAGCCCTGCATTGGGCTCTCTTCTCAGCAGGGAGCCTGCTTCCCTGCCTCTCTGCCTACTCATGATCTCTGTCTGCCAAATAAATAAATAAAATCTTTTTTAGTAAAGCTTGAGATCAGGTAATGAGATGCCACCGGTTTTATTTTTGTTTTTCAACATTTCCTTAGCGATTCGGGGTCTCTTCTGATTCCATACAAATTTTAGGATTATTTGCTCCAGCTCTTTGAAAAATACCAGTGGAATTTTGATGGGAATGGCATTAAAAGTATAGATTGCTCTAGGTAGTATAGACATTTTAACAACATTTATTCTTCCGATCCAAGAACATGGAATGG
>PISX010015754.1:0-48445 GCA_004024625.1 Mellivora capensis
AAAAAAAAAAAAAAAAAAAAAAAAAAAAAAAAAAAAAAATTTTAATAAATAAATAAATAGAAACCAAAAATTCCTCAGTTACATAAAATACTATTCAGAATACCTTCGCTCTTCTGAAATCCAAAGAAGTGGTTAGCATATATGATTAAAATATGGATATGGAGAACTACACTCATTTGGCATCATAATGTTTTCTAGGCCATTTATTATCTCTCATCATAAACCAAGCAATTACATGATACTATGTATGTAGTAAGCTCCAGACATTTCTCTGGAGCTTACTTTAAAAGGTTCCTGATTTCACAACCAATGACATGTTTATCTTTGTATCCCCAGGGCCTCTGGCACAGTGGCTGGTACATAACATTGGAGGTAATCAATCAACTACTCACAAAATGGACAATGATACTTCCTTTGGGAGAGAAGATGCAATTTCTGTTATCTCTATGTAACATCATTAGATCACTCCCCTCCCCACTCTAAGACCTTTGGAAAGAAGATAAAAATCAGGCAACTAAATGAAAATATAGTTATAACAGACAATTTTAGAAGAACAGCAGTTAGTAAAGAGAAGAGTATTTGGTCATGAAAGGGTTCAGAAAATAAGCAAAGAAAAAAAAAGCCATTAAGAATTATAGACAAAAATGACAGCACACCTGGGTGGCTCAGTGGGTTAAAGCCTCTGCCTTCAGCTCAGGTCATGATCCCAGGGTCCTGGAATCGAGCCCCACATCAGGCTCTCTGGTCAGCAGGGAGCCTGCTTCCTCCTCTCTCTCTGCCTACCTCTCTGCCTACTTGTGATCTCTGTCTGTCAAATAAATAAAAAAATCTAAAAAAAAAGAGAAATATATAGAAAAATGAAAGGAAAGGGGAGATATAGGAATGGTAGTAGTAGGAGTAAGGAATAGTTCTTATGTTACAACTGTCAACAGCAGAAATTAGTGAAGAATTAGGTCTCAAATGGCAAGCTTCAGCTAATCAGAGAAAGAAGCAAAAACCAGAACACCATAGATTAAGTAGAAAAATGTAACGGTATTCAGACAAATTAAAGTCTCATACATATTATTTATCAAAATATTATAAATAGCCTAAGGTCTTGAGGTTTTTGTTTTTACTAACAGTTTAGTATGTAAAGTTCACTTTTCTTAAAAAAAAAAAAAACTGTAGCATTTTTGGTGTAACTTCTAAAAAATGACTAATCATATCTATTTGTGAAAATATTCATTCTTTCAGAATAGCAGCTGTGAGTTTTTATTTTTTCAATATTTACCGAAAATAACTTCAAAGACTCTGATGAGTGAGAAGACAATCTTCATTATTCTCAATGAATACAGAGCATAGATGTTCTAAACTGTTTTGTAGATTACCCTATTGTATGTCCTCTCTCCATAAAAGCATCTCAAATTTTAGTTGTAGATTACCTCGAAAGTTTGAAAAAAAAAAAGAACAGTATTTCATTAAGTTTTCTGGAAATATTTCTATTTGACATAGAACATAATATCTACACTGACTTGAGTGGGAATAGAGAAAGGAAGGTTGTCTTAGAGGCTGTGTTTCCTAGCTTACTAGTGTCAGGACAACACTGGACCAATTATTTTATAAGAACTGATTCGGCAGATTCAACTTTTCCCCTCCCTATTATTCATGAAGAAGTCTAGAAACTGAACAGAAGCAAATAGGCATAGCACCTTCCATTGTCTGTTAACATAAGACAATTTTTAACATAGCCCAGGGCAAGGAAAGGCAGATGCTCTTATGTTATAATAAGGCCAGAGTTATTAGTTATTTGTTACAAATAAGGTCAAAGTTATGTTAATGGAAGGAATATGAATTTCTTCTAGAGACCAGATGGGGACCTTTAGAAATAAATGAGTAATCACAGCAGGAGGTGTGTTTGATTTCAGATATTTGGGTGAAAACAAGCTACAGCTTGGAGTGAAAACCCCTGCTCCACAATATCATCTATTTCCTCTTTCTAAATAAAAAAAGTCCTCATTACATATCTCTAACACAGCCCAAAGACACAAATCCTAGCACAAAGTGCCGCCCTCTGCGGGGCCAGCAGGAAACCATCAACATAAGGGAGAAAAGCTTTTAGCTACTGCTGTAGGCTGCAAAATCTGAAAGACATAAGAGATAAATGGGATCAGAGTGGTTGGGAAACCCCAGGTATCTATGTAGATGTGTGGTTAGGGTGGGGAAGGAGGCCATTCAGACCAGAGGGAAAAAGGTTAAAGGGAGAAGACTGAGGGAGAGGGACAGAGAATGGAGAAATTAAAGTTCAATATGTTCAGGTGGAACATGTACCCATTCCACACCTCAAAACCTAAGCAAACTAAGTGATCGTGATGTGACAAGAAGTCAGGTAGCTAAGCACCTTATCTTCCATCTACACAACTAATAACTAACTTCAGTCAACTACCTGAAGCCTGGAGTAAATTCCTTAAATTTCTCTTAATGGTCTATATATTCATTTTGGGAATGGGTGCTTAGAGCAGAATCTAGAGTACAGAGGTTACAGCTCCCACGCCATGATCATCAGAGGACTTTGGCAGCATCCTTGATGTGTTTTACTAGCAATGGGATCCTCCCACAAGGCCAAGTTAGGTAGATCAGTCATCCCTTTATTCCCCCTCTTCCAAAAAGTGGCTCAGGGCAACAGAGGCATGAGGATGGGAGAGTAAAGGAAAGACTACTACATGGATTACAGAGAATGTTATTTCTCTTGAAATAGGGCTATCCTCAGTATCAGATTCTGCAAATGTAAAAGAGTGATTACCAGAAAAATTTCTTCCCTTGCCAGAGCCTTTCAAATACCACAATTACAGTTTTTCAAAAAGAAAAACAAAATGATGATCTACATTAAGAAATGAATAATACTATAAAATCTTGGATTCTTCAGGAGAGCAAAAAAAGATATAAATGTATTTATTAAAGAAAAAAGACAAAATGAAAGATGACAACTGTAATATTCTCTAGGTTTTCAGGGAGGTGATACATTTTAATAGTATTTATAAGTTGTTCCTATGTGTTATTACTGTTCCATGACAGATTATACCTGGTCAGTGACTCCAAGGCTAAGACCTTAACATAGTGCACACTTCTTAACATCTGATTATAAAAATACACTAGAATGAGAAGAGTATCAAATAGACTAGAAAGAGACTAGCAAATTAAAAAATGTGAAAAATTAGTTTTATAAAGCTCCCCTCAAGTTGACAAAGATGCAAGTGCCTATCAAAGAAGAAATATTTAGAATTTTGGGCAAAATTAAATATAAATACAACCTATAGAGTTTCTTTTCCTTATATGGAAGGTATAAAGCATTGACATAGAATATATATATATATATATGCATATATATATATATATACACATATATATATATAAACATCTATATATGTGTAATATGTAAACAAATTTGATTTGGAACTGTATTTTAATGTCTCAGCAGACAAAAATCATTTTAAGTAAAACCTCAGTGCTAAGGTTTCTCTGACTTAACAATGAAATCAAGCAGTTAGAATAAATGAATGCTATTCCTAGGGTTATGACAGGATGGAAACTATTTTTACTGGAGAAAACAGATAAGGGAGAAGGAAACAAAGTTAAAAGTTTTTTAGGTTTTTTTTTATGCTTACCAGTTAAAATCTAAAATTAAATTTTGTATCTGTAATTTCTGTTGTCATGGAAGTATAGTTTGAAAATAAAAAAAAAACTGGACAAAAAATATTTTAAAATCCAGATCACATAAGAAGCAGTATAGTATGACCCAGTTCACACTCTCCTTATTTTCAAGGTTGTCATATATACTAACTTCTAAACCTTACTCTTGAGGTGCTAAGGATACCAATAAAAGAAGTCAGAATACCAATAAAAGACCTACTGAGGAGCAAACCATAGTTCTCTTAACTACACAGAACAAACTGAGGGTTGCTGGGGGAAGGGGATAAGTGGGTGATGGATATTAGGAGGGCATGTGTTGTGATGAACACTGGATATTATACGTTAAGTGATGAATCACTAATTTACTCCTGATACCAGTATTACACTATACGTTCAGTAACTAGAATTCAAATAAAAACTTGAAATAAAAAGAACTGAGGAACAGTCTCATAATCTGATCCCGTCTTAATTTCTCCCGTATCTAAGCCATGTTTTTCTGAAGAATCGAAGGGCTGATACCATGTAATTACAGCAGAGATAGGCTTGAAAATCTGGGTTTATTCCTTTGAAAGAACCCTTATTTCCTTATTTTTGTGTCATTTTCTCTCCCAAAACATTCTAACCATAAAATACAAACCAATCAGGGAGAGCTAGTTCACGCTTATAAAGTTTTTTCTGTTAATATTTTTCAAACATTACCTCAATTGGTCCACAGCCCTAGTGGAATTTAAATATTTCAATACACCCTTTGTGTAAGTATTATTGCAGTCGAATATTCTACAACTTTCAACATTATAATTTCTTATTTTTTTTTCATTACTAATAGAAAGTTTCTGCAATTTGCCTGGAATTTTGTCGTTTTCATTCCTTTCTGGAATATGCCTGCTAAATTGTTGACAAAAAACTAAATACTGAAAGCAGAGTGTCCCCAGGAGTGACAATGTTAATATTCAGTATTTCTGTTGATATCCACAATTTGTCTCCATCAACCTTGCACAGACACATTCCCATACTGGAGGATAATGTATACATGAAATTTAAAAATAAAAAGTAGTTGTTTTTATAAGCAATGACGTACCTCTAACATTGGACTATCTTTTCAGGTTTTTGTTTTAACACTGAAGAGTGTGATGGATGTGAAGATTCACATGCTCCACTGTTGTAGATGTTGTTGAAAGAAATGTTGGTATTAAGACTGAGGAGGCATAACAGGCTGGAAGGGGGAGATGGCAGGCTTGAATAAAATAATGTAATAAATTATGGCATATAATTATTTTCTGAAAAAAAAACACATCATATTGGATAAATGAAGCAAACTTCAAAACTGTATGGCTATTACAGTTTTAAGTAATCAACTCCCACAAGCATGTACATTACACAGGATGGACAGTATTATTTTTGAGTATAAGAGGTATTCAGCTTTCCTCTTTTCTTTATTCCTTTTTTTCTCCTTTTCAGGTCAACTTTCTATTGACTATCTTTAAGCTCACTGATTCTTTACAATCTACTGATGAAACCCCTTCAAAACAGTCTTCATTTCTGTTAATGTTTTCGGTTAATGTTTTCTGATTTCCAGCATTTCCTTTTGATTCCCTTAGAGTTTTCATATCTCTGCTCAAGTTATCCATCTGTTCTTAGATGTTGCCAATTTTTCCATTAGGACCCTTAGCATATTTATCAGAATTCCAAAATCTCAGCTGTACCTAAGCCTGGTTCTGATACTTGTTTTGTCTTTTCAGACTTTTTTTTTTTCTTTTGGCTTTTTAGCCTGCCTTACAATTTTCCACTGAAAGCCAGGTATGCCCCTGGGGCTAATAATACATTATATGTTAATTAAAAATTAAAAAAAAAAAAGAAAGAAAGCCTGGTATGATTTACTAAGTAAAAGGACTGGAAGTAAATAATCCTTTAATATGAGGTTTTATGCTTATCTGGCTAAGAGGCTGTGTTTGCTCCATGCTTCAGGTGTAGTGTCCCAGGCAAGCTTCCTCCTGTGTCCCTGGTTTTGTTTCCTTTGTTGTCTTTGGGTTTCCTTAGAGAGTCCTCCTTAAATAAGGACTAGTTATTTGAGATGTAATTTCCTATCATTTTTCAGGAGCCCCACTGATGTGATTGTAGGTCTGTGTGTGGTGAGGCTGTAGTCTTTTACTAGGACCATGTCTCTGAACTATGACCTTCACAAGTGCTTCTCAGTTTGGATTTATGTTTGTCATTTCCCCGAGGTGAGACAGGAAGGCTAGAGGGAGCAAATTCAGGTATTTTCCTTCCTCAGACTAGGTTAGATTTTGGTAAAATCCAAATCGGACTCTGGTAAAAAGAGTTTCCCTTGAGGATAGGCCTTTTGTCAGAGAACAAAAGCTCTAAGATTGTTTCAAGATGGTTGCTTCTCCCTTCTCTCTGATCTAAATATGGAGGAAATTTTACTCCAGCTTATCTGCCTAAGAACATGTTGGGGAACCTGGAGATAAAACACAGGAAAGTATGGGAGCCTTCCTATGGTTGTATGTACTAATGTTGCACTCTCCACTTAGTTCATGCTCAGTGCCCGACAATTAGTTAATTATCCTTCAAATGTTCCTACCAAGTTGCATGAATAGCTTCACCTTCAGGTAAACTATGATTCTTTGTGCTTGCCTGTCTCTGCAATTTTAGGGTCAGCAGTTTGCCTTGTGACTTCACTGATCTGATAAATCCACAAGGTTGTGAATTTTTAGTTTTTTTTCTCATTGCAAGAATGGGAGTTAAGGCTTCTAAACTCTTTATGTACTGGACTTAGCTTTATAAATGTTACTTTAAGGAATTATTCATCCCCATTTGCTTATAAGTATTGACAATATTCTTTAATCATTAAAAATCTGATTACTCAGAGATTATAAGCCAGTCACCCATTTATCCTACTGTAGGTGTTATGAAAACTCATAGACTTTATTTTCCTAACCTGCTGAGAAATAGTTCTGCTGATCTTCACAACACATATCCTGACACCTAGTTTAAGCTTTGATCTGAAAAAACCTCTTTGTGGCTTAAGACATGTCTGGTATTCACCAATATGTAAATACTCTGATTGGAAAGAACTTCTGGGAGATCGCTGAATGTGATTAGCAAGTCTCTCTGTATTATATTTTGCCCAAGGCAGAATACTAACTGTTAATTGAGAGGTTGCCTTCTCCTCTGAAAATCTATGAAAGAAACAGTTAATCATTAGAAGCCAGAAAGCAAGCCTACTGTTTTGTTTAAATGCCATTCCCTGAAAATACTTTCACCTAATTTAGCAGACGCTGGTGCTAAGTGCCAAATCACTGCATACCAAACTTAAGCAAATGACCTTGAGACAATTAATGAATGGATAATTAAAAAGTAACTGTTTAAAAAGTAAGTAAATGTTTACATAGTAAAGTCACCCTTGAAAAATGATCCTGTTGCTAAGTGTTGCAATGTAATCATGATTCATGACAGTCAAACTAAAAGATTTTTCTTTTGGCTGCTGTTTTTAAGTTACTTATTATATAGTACATTTGGCACCATTCACACAGTCAAAACAGATTATTTTTACTTTTTAAACATTGTTATCAAACAGACTGAGTCACCACATTTTCACATATCCACTTTGAGCCAATACTTTAAATATTTTTTATATAAAATGACAGAAGAGAATTACACTAAGCTGCATGAAATGCCACTCAGTATTTCTCCACAGTAAGAAGAAAATGCCTTATGGAGAAAATCACATAAAGGAAAAAAAAAACTCTAAGGGGGGCAGGAACTAATGATGTGTGAAAATTTAATAGGCTTCAGTACGCCTACTATGCTGTACTTCATTGGTTAAAGAATGGTAGAAGCAGCAGTTCTCTGGGTAAAGTGAATAAGGGTTATTAGCAATAATAATGGTTTGCTAGCTGATAAATTTGCAGATTAAGCAACCTCTGCCAAGGAAGTTAGTAGTATTTCAAAGATATTGCTCAAAGGAGAATGCAATGGGCATTTTATTTTTATAACAAGAAAACTGGACTTTTTACCAAACTGTGTGGCAGAAATCTTGCCTCTCTCATTTTTCAATTTAATGGGTGGTAAGACTTCTACCCAGTACTGAAAATTTTATGACATTTCAGTCATTCAATCATATAATGTTCTACAGTTATACTCCAACCGTCTGCTATTCTGCTCTTCTTGTTAAAGATCACATCAGAAAAAGCAACAACCTATTTTATATCCAGATCAGTTTTATCATAAAAATAATGAATAATGTATGTAAGTTCCCCCTCTAGGTTGCATTTTTGCCATTTTTGTAATGAAAATAAATAGCTAGTGCTAAATTTTCAGAATGTCCACTATGTTTTCGACATTTGAGTTTTCATTAGACAAAATGCCTTTAGGAAAAGGCCTTTGTAAATTTCATAAAGTAACCCTAGGGGGCCAACTGTTCTAATCAGCTAGTCTGATGGTTAGAAACACAGACATGCACCAGCCACATGATTGATTTGTTGGTAACACTGAGAATACAAGACGAGCCTCATGAACATGGTTCCAGGGGTGAGTGCACTGTGCATGGGGTTTAATCTTACCTACGCAGCTTGGTGAGCAGTCTATCAAAGTACCCGATTCCATGATCATTTAATGGAAGCCAGAACCCCTCAAATTATGTAAGTATGAGCCTTTTTGATCACAACTACTACTTGGCCTACAGCAGTCACTATCACTTACTCCATGAGAACCGAGTGTTAGCAAGCAGCTCTAGGTACTAGCCAATTTGGCTAAAATACCAAAATTTGCAGGAAAACATTCACATAGATCATACCTAAATGACATGGGAGTGTTATTTTCCATATCCTGTCATGAAAGGCACAAGCAAAAGTATCTGGGGGAGAGGAAGGACTACACTTTGACAATAGCTTCACTTTGTCCAGAGAGGCTGTGTCCAGAGAGCCAGAAGGGATCTAGCCCAGGGTTTCTGAGTGCCTGAGCCAGAGTCCTTCTACATCAGGGGCAATTTAGGAAGCATAAGGCCAATACCTGAGATTAGAGGACAAAGAACTCCATCAGTTTGGAGGCTTTCTCATAAAGATTATGATCACAATTTATCATATAACCCTGGCAGAGTCAAGATAAGAATCACACTCAGGTTTTGAAGTTGAAGAGGATGATGGTGAAAATGGAAACTCCCAGACCACAGAAAACTCCCAGACCACTGGTACTTAAACTTTGCTGTATGTTTGATCCACATAAATGTTATTTACATAAAACTGTTGGGGAAAATTATCTGAGGAGTAGATACTAAGCAGTTTCCTTCAAGATACATAGCAAAGGTTCTTCAAATTTACTTTATAACAGTTTATATCCAAGTCCCATTCCCTTTCACTTCTCTACCTAAAAAGAATGTCTGGCAGGCATAAACATTTCTCTTTCCTTCCCATTTGACATTTGGTCTGTGAGAGAACCTACGGTGTTTCTAATTTGCCATGTAAAGGAGACTAGCGACTTGCAGAAGAGCCAACCAGGAGCATCTGGTTTCTGTCCCTGAAATATGGAGCTTGCCCATATAAATTAACAGTTCTTTTCCAGTGGTTTTCCGAGTGTGGTCCCAGAATAGGAACTTAAAAGACCACCTGAGAGTATTTTAGAAAGGCAAATTTACCCAGACCTACTAAATCAGCAACTCTGGGGGGTGAAGCCTGGCAACCTGTATTTTAATAAACCATCTAGATGCTTTTGATGCATTCTGAAGTTTGAGCAGCACTGATCTTTACAATAATTTATGTGAATTGTTCACTCTTTCTTCTGAATTGGTGAGCAGCCCTATAATAAATACGTGGATAAAAAAAAAATCAGATTCAATTATCTGTGTTCTAAATTTTTACCCAAATACAAACTCTGCCCAGTCTTGTCTGCAGATTTTACTCATTTTTCTAAGTCAGAGGGAATATTTGTTCTGATTCTCACTAAAAGTAATCTTTTAAGGACCTGAACAAAGAGCTCACATTCCCAGAGGTTTTCTGAACCAGGGAAATTTTGTAGCACACCCCCTTTCTGTCTGCTACCTTGTAAATCATCTGCAATAGCCATAGGAGAAAAGACTCTCCAATCAGAGAGCCCAATTTAGTTGTTGGCTCTCCCTGAAACTAGAAGCATGACTCATGACAATTTTATGAGCTTCAATTTCACATGAAGTGGGAATAAAAAAAAATAAAGTAAAATGAAAATACAAGTAACCTCCCATGGTAGGAACTGAAAAAGATGATTTACATGGGGGAGAAGTTCTACAAAAAATGTGCACATTTTATCCAGTAATTCTGTTGTCCTAACCTATTCTGTAGTGTGTAGAATAATGTCTGCTCTCCCCTCAATGGCTGTCCACATCCTAATCCCCAGACCTGCGAGGTATTGTCTTACATGGTGAAAGGGACTTGGCAGATGTGATTAAGGTTAAGGACCTTAACATGGGGAGAATATCCTGGATTACCCAGGTAGGCCCAATCTAATTATAGGAATTTTTATGAGCAGAGAATTGTTCCCAGTTGCTATCAGAGGTTATGAACAGAAGAATGATCAGAGAGCTGGACCTTGCTGGATTTCAAGATGAAAGAAGAGGGTCATATGCCAAGAAATGCAGGCAGCTTCTCGATGTTGGAAAAGACAATGAGGTAAGTTTTCCCCTAAAGCCTCCCAAAGGGAATATAGCTTGGCTGACATCTTGATTTTATACCTGTGACATGCTGGATTTTGACCCACCAAACCATAAGATAATAAATTTTTGTTATTTTAAGGCACTAAGGCATAGGTAATTTGCTATGGTAGCAATAGGAAACTAATATATATCCCTATGCTTATTCTCTTTAAGCTACTTTGAGATGTAAAATTGTGCTATACCACACCCATAATTTTACAGAGCCACAGACATCCAAATGGATCCCCCAGACCATATTATCAGTTCAGAGCATCAAGATTATAAGATGTAGGCAAGGGAGTTACAAGGGGTAAGCAGTATGTATCCTCCTTTCACTGAATCAGAGGATGAACCCGCCTGAAGAAAACAGAGGTAAATCACTATTTGCCAATGACACTGGACCTTTAAACTATTCAACCTGTTTTTTGAAAAAGATGTTTCTCCCCACCACCACTCCCACCCCTGCCCTGCAAGACTTGGAAACTGTATCGCCTTAGCTGCCTTAGCCACCACAAAACTGAGATATGCTTACCGTCAATTTCCCCTTGGAGCAATCACAAATCACTGGATATAGAAGAACAATGAGTTGGGTTTTTTTTTTTTTTAAGATTTTATTTGTTTATTTGACAGACAGAGATCACAAGTAGGCAGAGAGGCAGGCAGAGAGAGAGGAGGAAGCAGGCTCCCTGCTGAGCCGAGAGCCCGATGTGGGACTCGATCCCAGGACCCTGGGATCATGACCTGAGCCGAAGGCAGAGGCTTTAACCCACTGAGCCACCCAGGTGCCCTGAACAATGAGTTTTTTGAAAGTGACTAAATGACTTCTCTTCGCCTAACACTGTAAGCAAAGAGTATGAGACGCAGACAACGTGCTTATTGATCACTGAGCAAAATATGCATCCAATTGCCTCACCAGCAGAAATATTCTAATAGTTTTGAAAAAAAATTGAAATATACTATATTGATACAGTTTTGCCAGGACTGCAAACCACCAGAATCTCATTTTTAGAATTAAGATTTACAATTCTAGTATTTTACATACAAACAGGAATATTAACTGAGCAAAATAGGAGCTTATAAAAAAAACTTTAAGTATCTTCTCTACAGACTATGAGAATTATTTGCAAGATGCTTCATGTCATGGCCTGGTGTCCTCACGTGACAGAGAGAACAAGCTCTCATGTCTCTTTCATAAGGACACTAAATCCTATTCGTGAAGGCACCTCCCTTACGATTTATTACTTCCCAAAGGCCCCACCTGCTAATATCACCACATTGGGGGTTAGAATTACAACATCTGGGGGGAGGGGTAAGATGGCAGAGAAGTCGGAGACGCTGTTTTAACCAGTCCTCTAAAGTGAGCTAAATATCTACCAGAAGCCTCTGGACACCCATGAGATGTAAGATTATATATTTTGGGATCTCTACGGGAGCAGAAGATCATCAGTGGAGAGGTAAAGCAGAGTGGAAAGGCTCCAACTGATACCTTAGGATAAACAGAAGGGGAAGGGAGCCACCAGAAGTGACCCATTGGAAAGTAATACTCCAATATGAAAGTGCCCTGTGACTGGGGACCAGCCTTAACTTAGAGAATGGTTAAAAGCACTCAAAATGAGCAAAGATCTTAAGCGGCAACTGGTAGAATCAAGCAGTCAAGGGCACGGGCCTAAGCCCACGGTCCCAGGCCTGTCACCACCAGCAACCACCTGTGCCAGAGAGAGCCTGGAATACACCAACTCTTTATACCGTGCGGAACTGGAAAATCAACAACAAATTAAGCCAACCTCACGCACAAGAAGGGAAATAATTACGATTAGAGCAGAGATCAATGAGTTAGGAACCAGAGCTGCAGTAGAGCACATCAACGAAACTAAAAGCTGGTTCTTCGAAAGAATCAATAAGATAGATAAACCACTGGCCAAACTAATCCAAATGAAAAGAGAAAGGACCCAAATTAATAAAATTATGACTGAAAGGGGAGAGATCATGACTAACACCAAGGAAATAGAAACAATCATCAGAAATTATCGACAGCTATATGCCAATAAGTTAAACAACCTAGAAGAAATGGATGCATTCCTGGAAACCTATAAACTTCCAAAATTGAAACAGAAAGAAACTGACAACCTGAATAGAGCAGTATCTAGAAACAATATTGAAGGAATGATCAAAATCCTCCTAAAAAACAAGAGCCCAGGACCTGATGGATTCCCTGGGGAATTCTACCAAACATTCAAAGGAAAGATAATACCTATTCTCCTGAGGCTGTTCAAAAAATTTCTGTTCAAAAAACAGAAGGAAAACTTCCAGACTCCTTCTATGAAGCCAGCATACCCTGATTCCCAAACCAGGAAAAGACCCCATCAAGAAGGAGAATTTCAGACCAAGATCCCTGACAAATATGGATACCATGATTCTCAACAAGATCCTAGTTAATAGGATCCAACAGTACATTAAAAAGATTATCCACCATGACCATTATCCCTAGGATGCAAGGATCATTCAACATTCGCAGATCAATCAATATAATTGAAAAAATCAATAAGAGAAGAGAGAAGAACCAAATGGTCCTCTCAATTGATGCAGAAAAAGCATTTGAAAAAATACAGCATCCGCCACTGATTAAAACTCTTCAGAGTATAGGGATAGGGGGAACATTCCTCAACTTCATAAAATCTATGAAAAATCCAGAGCGAATATCATTCTGAATGGGGAAAAGCTGACAGCCTTCCCTTTGTGATCAGGAACACAACAAGGGTGCACACTCTTGACACTGTTGTTCAACACTGTACTAGAAGTCCTAGCAACAGCAATCAGACAACAAAGATAAATAGAAGGTATTCAAAAGGCAATGAAGAAGTCAAACTCTCCCTCTTTGCAGATGACATGATACTTTATATGGAAAACCCAAAAGACTCCACCCCCAAACTACTAGAACTCATACAGCAATTCAGTAATATGGCAGGATACGAAATCAATGCACAGAAATCAGTCGCTTTATTACACACTAACAATCAAAATACAGAAGGGGAAATTGGAGAATCGATTCTATTTACTATGGCACCAAGAACCATAAGATACCTGGGAATAAACCTAATCAAAGAGGAAAATGATCTGTACTTGCGGAACTAGAGAATACTCATGAAAGAAATTGAAGAAGACACAAGAAGATGGGAAAGCATTCTATGCTCATGGATCAGAAGAATAAACATTGTTAAAATATCTATACTGCCCAGAGAAATTTATACTTTCAATGCCATCCCAATCAAAATTCCACCGGCATTTTTCAAAGTGCTGGAACAAACGATCTTAAAATTTGTATGGAACCAGAAAAGACCCCGAATTGCTAAGGAAATCTTGAAAAAGAAAAAACTGGGGGCATCACATTGCCTGATCTCAAGCTTTACTACAAAGCTGTGATCACCAAGACAGCATGGTACTGACACAAAAACAGGCACATAGACCAGTGGAACAGAGAGTCCAGATATGGACCTTCAACTCTATGGTCTAATAATCTTCGACAAAGCAGGAAAAAATATCCAGTGGAAAAAAGACAGTCCCTTCAATAAATGGTGCTGGAAAAATTGGACAGCTATGTATAGAAGAATGAAAATCGACCATTCTCTTACACCATACACAAAGATAAACTCGAAATGTCTTATAAAAGGCCTCAACCAGAGGCAGGAATCTATCAAAATCCTAGAGGAGAACATAGGCAGTAACCTCTTCAACATCGGCCACAGCAACTTCTTTCAAGACACGTCTCCAAAGACAAAGGAAACAAAAGCAAAAATGAACTTTTGGGACTTCATCAAGATCAAAAACTTCTTCACAGCAAAGGAAACAGTCAACAAAACAAAGAGGCAACCCACGGAATGGGGGGAAGATATTTGTAAATGACACTACAGACAAAGGGCTGATTCCAAAATCTATAAAGAATTCCTCAAACTCAACACACACAAAACAGATAATCACATCAAAAAATGGGCAGAAGACGTGAACAGACACTTCTCCAAAGAAGACATACAAATGGCTAAGAGACACATGAAAAAATATTCATCATCATTAGCCATCAAATCAAAACCTCATTGAGATACCACCTTACACCAGTTAGAATGGCCAAAATTAACAGGACAGGAAGCAACATGTGTTGGAGAGGATGTGGAGAAAGGGGAACCCTCTTACACTGTTGGTGGGAATGCAAGTTGGTACAGCCAGTTTGGGAAACAGTGTGAAGATTCCTTAAGAAATTAAAAATAGAAAAAAAAATTAAAAATAGAGCTACCCTATGACCCTGCAATTGCACTACTGGGTATTTACCCCAAAGATACAGATGTAGTCAAAGGAAGGGCCATCTGTACCCCAATGTTCATAGCAGCAATGGCCACAATCACCAAACTGTGGAAAGAGCCAAGATGTCCTTCAACAGACAAATGGATAAAGAAGATATGGTCCATATATACCATGGAAGAGTACTCAGCCATCAGAAAGGATGAATCCCCATCTTTTGTACCAACATGGACAGGACTGGAGGAGATTATGGTGAGTGAAATAAGTCAAGCACAGAAAGTCAATTATCATATGGTTTCACTTACTTGTGGAACATAAGGAATAACATGGAGGACATTAGGAGAAGGAAAGGAAAAGCGAACTGGGGGAAATCAGAGGGGGGAGACAAAACCATGAGAGACTGTGGACTCTGAGAAACAAACTGAGGGTTTTGGAGGGGAGAGGGGGTGGGTGAGACTGGTGGTGGGTATTAAAAATTAAGGAGGGCACGTATTGCATGGAGCATTAGGTGTGGTACATAAACAATGAATCTGGAACACTGAAAATAAAATAAAATAAAGAATTACAACATATGATTATACGACTATAAAGTCATCAGTATTAAATGGAACAATCTAAGGACCAGCCTGTCCCTGCACATACCATGAACATTCAGTCATATTAACTATTGTCAAAATTGCTCAAGAGGATTTTTATGCTAGGCCTGCCACTACTGTGTCAGAGGTCATGAGAGTGAGAGAAAAATCAGAGGGAGAAGGAACAACCTATGTTTTTCTTCTCCTTCCATCTAATTTGTTGTCGTTGTTGTTTTAACTAAGGTAGATTATATGCTGGTCCAGCCCTGGGCTTATGGAAAACATCTCATCAGGGTCCCACTGGACCAAACAGCAAGCAGCAGACTGGTTGTCAGCTATGCCACTAGGGGAAAAGAAGGTGAGAGGTGTCCCTGGGTATAACAGGTGAGCTAGAAGATGAAATCTGGGGTTCTAAAACCTCATCACTGATTACACCCAGGCTGAGGAAAAATGGGCTCTATATAATACCATTACACCTCACATGGAAGCAAAATCGGAACTTATTTGCACATTCTCAGTGAGAGCGGACACTATTTGGTTCTCTATCCAGTGTATTCCCCTTCCTCATGCACAGGCCCAAGCCCCTAGAGGTCGATGCTTGGGATATTAACACCAGGCAATCCAGTGATACCTGGGTCCCTGAACAAAGTTGAAACAGTCAGATTCTCTTTCCCAGAGCCACATGAACTTTGAGTATGGCTATACCTGCCACACGCAATACAGGAAGATAGCCCTATCCTACCAAGCACCCAGAAGAGAAAACGTGTCAGCAAAAACAGCGAAACAGACACAAAGATGAAGGATGCCAAATCCCAGTGACTTTTCCCACTTATGTGAGCTACTTGAGGCCTGAATGTATTTCTGTCCCTGGATTCGAGGCTGTGCCCCAGTACCCTGATTATAAATTTGTCTTTTGACTTAAGAAGTATCTCAATTTGGTTTCTGTTACTTCGAATCAAAGAATTCAAATATAATTGTATAACCTCGGCTAGTGAGACAGATTTTTGCCTCAATGATTACCTTCCAGCTCAATCTGAAAATAATATTGGATCTTCCTCTTGAATAGTGAAAGTAATGGGCAGAAAGCATTGTAACTGTAGCCACCTAATCCTATCCAGTCATTAAAGGATTTCATGTGTGTCGATGCTACTTTATAGAGATGAGAGTATGACATTCTAGCTGGCTCCAAATAATAAACCTGAGCCAGCTACAAAGCCACTGAAGAATTCTGAGGAATCTTCATATATTATTTACATCATGTAGTATGAAAGTCCAGATTACTGGAACTTCATACACTTACATATAATTTTGGGGAGATTGTAATGGTTTGCCAAGTAAGCAAAGCACTCTTCATATATATTAATGTGAAAACTCCTATCTTAGTGCTTACTTTGTTTCCGTAATAGCTGAAAACATCCAAAAGTAAGATCGATGCTAGGACATAAATTTTTACTCTGTTTTTAGTGACTATGCATTTTTAAAAGGCTCTTTTCGGCAGGGGGGGGGTAACATACTCACCATCTAAGACAACCAAAATATAAATAACAGCATAAAGATTTTCACTTCCAAACAAGATTTCAACCTATTCATGTATGTTGTTTGACAAATCGCCTTTTTTGTTTCCAACCCTTGCTGCTATATTGTGTAGCACCATACTCAGCAATGGTAGTCTACTCCCAAAAACTGGAATTTTTTTCTTGCTATCAAACATCTTGAAAGGAATTACACTTTTTGTATAAAGACTATTTATACTCAACCTAATTAAAATTACTAACCCAAGGAAGAAGAAATCATATTATTTATCTTTAAATGACATGAATTTTTTTTCTTTTTAGCCAAAGATTTACTTGTTTTGATAAGAGAGTTATATACTAAAATACTAATGTATAGTCCTTGGGTCTTTGAAGAGGGTGCTAGGTAGAGGGGTTTCAATCATTTTGAACTGGAAGGCGCACACTATTTTTTTTAAAGATTTTATTTATTTATTTGACAGAGATCACAAGTAGGCAGAGAGGCAGGCAGAGAGAGGAGGAGGCAGGCTCCCCACTGAGCAGAGAGCCCGATGCAGGGCTCCATCCCAGGACCCTGAGATCATGACCTGAGCCGAAGGCAGAGGCTTTAAGCCACTGAGCCACCCAGGCACCCCAGGCGCACACTATTAAGAGGAAAATGCAAACAACGTTTCATGAGCCTCTATGTCTAGTATAGTAGGAATTATAATCCAGTCTCCCCTCAGCTGGAAGAGGCAGCTGGCCTAGAGTTGCAGGTAAAGAAAAGGTAAATTACTGCCTGAATCTTACACAGCCATAAACTAAGAAACCAGAGGAAATTTGAGCTTTTAAGTACAAGGTAGTGGGAAGAGCACAAGACAAATTCAGCACCCAAATTTAAGCAAGACTTAGTCAGAAGGTGAGACTTGGCAAGTCCCTCTGGATGTTAAAGAGGAAATGGAACAGCTGAGTGCATGGAGAAGGCAGAAAGGACATGGACGGTCATCCTGCTTCCCTCTCCTGCCCTGAGCGAATGAAAGGCCCTTGGATTTCCCTAAATCATCTAATGCGGTGTTCTCCACGCAGGATAGACACTGAATCCCCTGAAGAGCTTTAAAAAAATAATAATGATACCTGCGTTCGCCCAAGACCAATTTAGTCAAAATCTCTGGGGTCTGAATGCATGGCCAACATTACGTACTACCTATAAAATGGAAGGAATCACTCAACTCGAGAAAAAGGGGAGGGTGAAATGTGAATTCTTATAAGCAACTCCCCGAATCCAAACCTTCCCAGGGGGCTGTGCACAGAGCCAGCAAGGCCATAGGGCTTGGAAGGTCATGAGCAGTCACCTGAGGGCAAAGCTACTGAGGCACTAAGCCATCTCAGAGAATGTGCCCAGCTTCCCAGAGCAGAAAAAAGTACATAAACTCAGACATAACTTAATGTCTGTAAGAAAATTTATCCCAAGAGGGATTATCACAAAATAGCTAGAACTTAATACCCTATGTAAGAGCCCATTAAAAGCCAACAATGGGAGGCGCCCTAAACTGTTTCCAGCTTCAGTCCAAGGCATCATGGGAAGAAAAATATTCGTGTTTCCTTTTGTTTAAAATTCACTGAAAGGGTCTTCATTTCTAAAACCTTTTGTTCCAAGTGTTCAGAAATTCATATATGCAAAAACAAAACCAAAAAAACCTCTTAAGAAGCTGATCCTTATAGCTGCAGTATTTTTCTATCCTGAAAAGCAACATTCTTTTGTGTATTTCTAGATGTTTTTATCCTAAAATGTACACCTGACAACCAGAATGAGATGCCATCTGCCTCTGAGAGTCAGAAAAGGGGCTCCCGACCTCTGCCCTGAGGAGGTAGGAGCCCTCTTGGAATGTGTATGTGTCCATCATTAAAACAGTGCTTGAGGGAGTTTACCTGCTCACATTTTAATTGTTTTAGTCACATTATTTGTTAACCCTTTCAAAGACAACCCAAACCCACTGCCAGCCATTATCTTCCTTGCTTATTAAGATATTTGAGTTTATACCAAAACAATACTCTGTTAAAATTCATCATATTCACTAGTGTTCTGGTAAAATCAATCCCTTTACACCACCGGTGCCAGAGGACAAGATAAACACACCACAAGAGTGAAATTTTAGCCTGAGTCAGCATAATTATCATGCTATTAGAGAATTCTGCTGTGCTGATTAGCATACAAATCAGCTTCAGTGTAAGAACCCAAAACCTCTCTCTAAATTTGAGTGCATAAATGCAGTTCCCCCACCCATCCCCACTTCCTCTCTGCCAAAGGAAGCTAGGAAACTCAGACCTAAAGTAGGATTTTAAGTAAGGATACAGAAACAATCGGTCTGGATAAGACCAGGTTTACTCTGTAAATCAACTATTTTCCCCCACTTTAAATGTGTAACTCTGGCAAATTCGGGGAAAACCAGGGTGGGGGGGGGTGGGGAGAATAGGTAACATATTGCATAATGTGGGGAGGATTCAACATTAAAGGATGGGTCTCGTGTGTGTCCTGCCTAGTGTTAAAGAAGTTAAAGTGATCATGGGATGGTTTGTTGAAATGTGAGAAAAGACAGGAGTTCTCTCTTTCTCTTTCATTGATACTTCCATTTTTACATTTTTTTATAGTTTATGTTTTTGTTTTAATTTTGTTGGTTAACATATAGTGTAATATTGGTTTCTGGAGTAGAATTCAATGATTTGTCACAACACCCCCCAGTGACCATTAACAAGCGCCCTCTTTAATACCTATCACCTGTTTAACCCCGCCCACCTCCTTCTATCAGAACCTCAGTTTGCTCTCTGTCATTAATGGTCAGTGATGGCTTGTTTCCCTCTCTCTTTTTATTCTTTTCCCCCTTCCCATATGTTCATCTGTTTCTTTCTTTGGAGGTTCCTCAAAAAGTTAAGAAGAGAGAGATGCCTGGGTAGCTCAGTCAGTCAAGGGTCTGCCTTCAGCACAGGTCCTGAGGGTCCTGGGATCAAGCCCTGTATTGGACTCCCTGCTCAACCGAAAACCTGATTCTCCCTCTCCCTCTGTTGCTCCCCCTGCTTGTGTGCTCCTTCTCTGTCAAATAATAAAATAAAATCTTCGAAAAAAAAATTAAGAAGAGAACTACCCTAAATCCAACAACTGCACTTCCAGTTATTACCCAAAGGAGTTCACTCTCTTAAGGGGCTCCTTCAGGATAGGGATTAATTCTTGGAGGTCCCTGAAATTCAGTCCTTTTTTTTTTTCCCTCTGTTCTAAGAGCACAGGCTCCTTAAGAGACAAATGTCCCTTCCTCGAACCTCTATCCTTTCTGTTCTCAAGCCTGTAATTTAGCTAATTTCATTTTTATCTACCTGTACTTACTACTTACTTCTTTTACATTATATAGGGTTCTAGAAGAGAGAAATCACATCTTACCAATTTTTCATTCCTCATAATGCATAATACTCAGTGTTTCTATATATTCATTATGTGCTTTGTTCTACCAAGATGGTAAGGGGTCTGATAAGGTATTTGCTCAGGGTATTTCCAAATGAAGATTATGAATGGAAGCTCCTACAGCAGCAGGTGCTACCTCCCAGAATCGGCATGTGCAAGTAAGAACCATGCTTACTATAAAAAATGAACACATTCTGACATATATAAGGTCAATCCAAATGGGTAATGAATCTTATAAATAAAGCCATTCTTCAGAAGTATGAAGAGTAATTGCTTAAATGGTAAAGGGCCATGACTTGAAATGACACATTCTGTAATACACTTGAAGTGAAAGAAACTCTACATATTTCTTTTTCAGCCTTGTTCCTTAGCATGTCCTCTTTCATCCCAGAAGATACCCTATTTACTATCATTTCTGCTTTATGACCTTTGTTGCATAAAGCTAACAGATCAGGAACTCAGTACTTTGAACCGAGAGTAATACCTCCTAAGTTGTCAATATGGCTTAGTTACCAGAACTACAATAATAATGATTACAATTATCTTGTCTAAATCATTTTTCCTTGAGACACCTGGGCGGCTCAGTCAGTTAAGTGTCTGCCTTCGGCTCAGGTCATGATCCTGGAGTCCCGGGATTGAGCCCCAAATCATGTTCCCTGCTTAGTGGGGAATCTGCTTCTCCCTCTTCCTCTACCTCTCTTCCTCTGCCCCTCCCCACAGTTCATGCTCTCTCTCTCAAATAAATAAAACCTTTTAAAAAATCCTTTTTCCTTTTCTGCATGTAGAAATTCTTGGTGGCTAGCATGTATTTCTATAATTCTCAGTTCAACAATTGATACACTGTGTTGTATCAACTAAATAGGAACATGTGTGAAGATCAGAACGTAAAGCATGGTTCAAGAAATCAATCCTCAAATACACCAAATGTATTCATGTGTCCATAAAACATCCTAGACATTTTAACTAATAGTCACTTAATAGTAAAAGAAAAAACAAAAATTAATTTTACCACAAATGTACTAAATCCCTTAGAATTTATGCAGCATATGAATAAATTCAAAAGCAAATAACACAAAGATAAGAATAGCATGTTTTCATTCGTGGGCTCAGGAGGATAATGATCACTTTGGTGAAATAAAGAATGTTGATAATAATCTATTCATCAAAAATTAGGTCAAAGTAGTTTAACAAATTATTCACATAGGGTATTAGTTACTGTATATGTCACAAGTGAAAATCATGCTACTACAGACCTCCCAGTCATTGGAAAATCTCCAACTAGAAAAGTCGAACTTTTCTAGTACGTGTATATGCTCATAGTTCATGGTCAGCCATCTTCCCAACCCATCCTTCGTAGAAAGCCTCTGCACATTAATGGCTGGTTGTGGTTTGAAGGTTGTAATGAGGAAGAATATTTTTCTTGTTAAACTAATCTACACTAACCATCTATAAAAGGCATCAATACTTAAATGAATGCCCACAGATTATGCTAGTGACTCATATCTGATATTTTTTTGGAACCAGATATTTCAGAGTGTAATTTATAGTCTGTTTTTCTCAAACCAATCACTTCATTGTTTTGTTAAGTGTTCTGTCAAAGCCGTAAGTTACAAGTGCTCCTCAATGATGAAATATCTAAGTTCTTGTGTCTGCCTTTCCCATTTGTTTGCAAAGCTATGTGAAACAGGCTTCTGGGGAAATGGTATATTAATGTGCATTTGTAGTAATTCATACTGTTGAGTTATGTGAAGTAATAAAATGCCATTTCTTCTAATTTATCAAAGGAAAAGGTTCTCACCACCAACTGAAAAAAATGACATTTTTATAAGAAATGTGAGCTTACACTGAGACTAACAGTCAAGAGCAAGAAATGACTTACATTTTCATGCTTTTATATTTGTCATCATTACTTTTACTATCATTCAAACTCAAGTGCTTTACCTATCACCATTTATTATAAGACAGAAAAATTAATTGCAATGTTAAAAGATGAAAAAGGCTAAGTTCAGACATGAGCCACAGGGAGAATCCTGTTCACACTTGGTTCCAACTAAAGCATGGAGTTTCAGGTACAGGCTACATAGTGACTCAAGTTACTCAACTTTAGACTCCAATCTTTTGGCATTCAAAAATACAGACTTATTTGGACTGGAAAATCTAGTCTATTTGGTTCATAACTAATTATGAACCAAATTATCCATTATATGTTGTCTTTTACATACATTAATATCTATTTACTGCACAATAGGATTATTTTTGAGTATACTAGTCAAATATCCTGTAATCTGTTATCACACATTCTATAAAGATACATACCTAAGTGTGCTTTACATTTTGTACCTTCAATGATGCGTTATGCTTTCTGTGGAAAAACTTATTGCAAACAATGCTCCTGGCCAGCACTGGTTTTGGGAAAACCATCCAAAATCCAAATTACACCATTCTGAAGGCATTGGAGAATTACCAAAGCTGTGGACTTGAGAAAACATGATCTCAGAAAGGAAATACAAAGAATGGAGCCGTTCATTACTGCTTTCCCCCTTTAATCATTTGCTAATTCGCAAGCAAAGGGTTGCAGCTAAGAAACTAAACAGAGCTAAACAGAACTTATGAGGTTGGGGAGACTAGAATTGGGCTAGGGCCCATCAAGGAGAAGGGATCCTAGTGACACTTCAATTAGGACACATGAATGTTGATATCAATTATACATAGCCACACATGATTATATGTTAAATGTTCATGTTTGCATTTGTGTATTTGTGTGTACACATGTGCAACACACACACTTCAGAGTTGAAACAGAGACAGATCAGCCCTAAAACTGAACTGCAATTCTGAACAAGCTTCATCCCTGAGTGAATAAACACAATCTGTCCTTTCTTTCTGCCTGAAGGAAACAAAAGCACATTTTCTCTTACAGAAATAACCAGAGACCCAAATTACCCTTAAAATTTCATACACAGTAGAAAGAGAACATGGCATTATAAAATTTTCAGGTATATTTAAAAAAAAAAAAAAGACCAAATGAGTCAAAGCCAAAAAACGAGTAAGACGATGGAAACAAATCTATGGCAGATAGAGATATCAGAGTTTTCAGACATGGATATTGAACACAGTGAGCACAGTCATGTGGTTACATAACAAGGTGGAAAACTTCAGGAAAGAGCTGGAAGCAAGTTTGAAAATCAAATGATCAATCTAGAAATGAAGAATTTACAATGACTAAAATATAAGTAATACACTGTGACTCTAAGCATGTAATAACGAGTATTATCCTAAAGTTTACCCAAATAGTCTACCTTAAAGTCTACCCAAATCAATGCCTGCTTCCTCTACAAAGTTTAGTTTAGAGACTATCTTTGGTTTAAAAAAAAAAATCTTTGGTTAATTTTTTTTAATTACTCTAGAAATATACGAAGTTCATTATGCTCCAATATGGGGACTCATTTTTATTCTCCATCTATGAAAGTATGTGTGTGCATATCAGACCACTTGAAAACTTCACTTTTGTATTGCATGAGAAATGATTCAATGGCCATTCAATGTCATACATTCAATGACTGTAGTCAGGTTAGCCAAAGAACATGCTAGAACACTATATGACCCTAAAAGTATTATTTAGTATTTCAACCTGTGTAAGTTTTGTCTTTCATTTATATCCTTAAGCCTGTTAACACTGTTGAAGAACGAGTTAAAGGTGGCCACTTTAATTCTCTTAATTTTTCCTAAATCTTCAAGAAATTATGCATCAAGTAGAAAAAGATTCTTAATGTTATATTTACTTTTTATACAAGTTTGAAGGTATACAAATATGTACACACACAAAGATGTAAAAACTCATTCACTATTGAAAATATTAAGTCACATACAAACTTAAGATTATCTGAGGGACATATTCTTCAATGAACAAGGCCATCATGAATTCACTAACATCATTTTATCACTTATCTAGACAATGTGAGGTTAACTTGGAGCCAATAACATGCACAAAGGAAATGATGCTTAATATTTGTACTGTCTCAGGACGCCTGGGTGGCTCAGTTGGTTGGATGACTGCCTTCAGCTCAGGTCATGATCCCGGAGTCCCAGGATCGAGTCCTGCATCGGGCTCCCAGCTCCACGGGGAGTCTGCTTCTCCCTCTGACCTTCTCCGTGGTCATGCTCTCTCTCACTGTCTCTCTCTCAAATAAATGAATAAAATCTTAAAAAAAAAAAACCTATACTGTCTCTTTTAGATTGTATTATATTCTTGAATATGTTGTCTTCTATTATTTTATGTTCCTAAGTCTTATTTCTACACTGATAATAATAAAAGTACATCATATCCTAGGAAACCCCAAACTCAATTATGTGTTATAATCCAAAAACCCTTCTCTATGTCAGAAATTTGGAATTTAAAAACTAAGTACTAAATATATCCACTGCTTCCCTTCTTTAAAAGAACAGCACAGATTAAGAGGCAGATTGCTGGAGTTCAAGTTCCATGGCACTGTGCACCAGCTATATGAGTCTATACAGTGTATTTAATCTCTGTGCAGTTTCCTCATTTAAAAAAAATCACCTACTTTACAGAATTGCTATAAGGATAGAATGAAATAATACGTATAAAGTCCTTAGAACAATTCTTGGTAAGCTTTGTGTGTTTGCTACTCTTGTTCTTGTGGCCACTGCTATCATTACTATTAATAATATTTTATTTATATATTCAAGTTCCTTTGCTCAATATGTATTTCCTACTTTCCTTCCCTCTGCAAAATATTTCTCATGTTTTAAAATCTGACTCAAAAGGCTACCCAAACCCCTAAAACAATGTCCCTTTTTCAGTGTCCTCCAGAGCATTCTCTTTATGCTGTCATTATCAAATTATACTGAAATTATCTATTTGAATAGCTAGTATCCCTTTATTCCTGCATCCCTCCTTCCCACTGTAAGCTCTTCAAGGGCTCCATCTTTGTTCCCTAGAACTGATGCTGGGTCAAGGGTCCCCAAGACAACCCTCAGGTTCAGTGGTTCACAGGAGGGCTCAAGCATAGAGTTGCCTTCATGGCTATGATCAGCAGAAGAATGTGATGCATAATCAACAAAGGGAAAGTGTGTAAGGCAAAGACCAGAGGAAAACAGATATAAAATTCCAAGATTTTCTTTCTGTGGAAAATCTCACAGGACATATTTTTTGTGTTGTTTCATTATTCCTCTAGCTTGGAATTGTGGTAACACATGCCAAGCGCTATCTACTAGAGAAGCTCATTAGACACTCAGTACCCAAGGTTCATACTGGGGATTGATCATATAAGTACTCACTGCTTAACCAAATGCCAGACTCACAGAAGAAAAACATGTATTCGCCATAAACCACAAGTCTGAACAGTCTAGGCGAGTGAGCCACTTTCTTCATTTAGCCGAAGTTTTTTATCACTGTAGGGAAATGATTACTATTCAACTTGCCAGATGCCATTCAAGGTCCAGCCTTGCACGCAGGCCTTTCTTTTCCATGCAAAAGCCTAGCATAAAACATAAAACATTTTCAGTAACAAATTGTGGGCACTAGACTAAACGAGCCAAGCTATCCAATGGAACAATGTTAACAATAGTGAGTAAAAATAAACCCAACTCTCAAAATTTCATTTACCTAATAGTGCAACTACAATATCAGGTAATTATGTACACACACATCCAATGAAGATTTTTCTGGATACATATACTGTACTTTGCGATGCATCGTGCACTGAGACACAAAGATCAGAGACATGCGCTCTGTTGTTAAACCGACTCATTCCGGTAGGAAAGTCAGATGGATAAAGCAATACTTAGAACTGGCTCTACCCAGTGTAAAATATGTAATTATAGCAATATCAATGTTGATTAATAAACGATCATACTTTATTTTCCAGAATTAAATATTTCAATATACTTGAGAGTTTTACAGCTAAGTGCTTTAATTAACAAACACTTTTAATTAACAAAACACTTTCAAGAAGTGTCAACACATTTCAACAACTTCATTTATGGTTCTGCTTTTGATCGTATATATTGGATAAGATATCCTGAAGAGTCTTACTGCTATAAAACAACGGAATCCAGTATAAAACATGATTTTAATATTTTGCTGGCTTTCAGAAATTAAAGAAAAAAAATTAGAACTTCCCCGCAAAAACAAGCAGGCGTAAAAATAAAATCCTGAAGCCAGATCAGAACACTATGAGTTAGAAGCAAACGTGAAAGCTGGGTTTGCTCCTACACTGTTGGTAGGAATGCAAGTTAGTACAGCCACTTTGGAAAGCAGTGTGGAGGTTCCTCAAAAAGTTAAAAACAGAACTACCCTATGACCCTACAATTGCACTGGGTATTTACCCCAAAGATACAGAAGTAGTGAAAAGAAGGGCCATATGCACCCCTATGTTCATAGCAGCAATGTCCACAATAGCCAAACTGTGGAAAGAGTCAAGATGCCCTTCAACCGATGAATGGATAAAGAAGATGTGGTCCATATACACTATAGAGTATTACTCAGCCATCAGAAGGGATGAGTACCCAACTCCCACATCAACATGGATGGGGCTGGAGGAGATTATGCTGAGTGAATTAAGTCAAGCACAGAAAGTTAATTATCATATGGTTTCACTTATTTGTGGAATATAAGGAAAAGCATGGAGCATATTAGGAGAAGGGAGGGAAAAATGAAGGGGGGTAAATCAGAGGGGGAGACAAACCATTAGAGACTATGGACTCTGGGAAACAAACTGAAGGTTTTAGAGGGGAGGGGGCGTGAGGGGAAGTGTAAGCCGGGTGATGGGTATTAAGGAGGGCATGTACTGCATGGAACACTGTGTTATATGCAAACAATGAATCATGGAACACTACCTCAAGAACTAAGGTACTGTACGGTGACTAACATAATTTTTAGAAATAATTTAAAAAATAAAAAAATAAAAATTTACCAGGCCAAAAATAAAACAAAACAAAACAAAAAAAAGCTGGGATTGAACTGAGGGTTAATCCCAGTATCAAGACAGAAGTGATGCCTTGGGACCACCACAGAGTAGGAGAGCTGAGTGGGGACCAGGGACCGGTAGGAAATAAGAGGAATGATCAGTAGGTAGAAGGCGGCAGAGGGAAGGAGAGAAAAGAGAGGAGCCAAAGCTTCCACCAGATTCCCATCAGAGCTTATTCTCAAAACAAATTAAGATCCATTGAACTGGAAGTTTGCAGTCTATCTGAAGAGACTATTTTAGGAATCTAAGCCTTAGACGCTGATCTCTTAAGCATCAGGGAACTGAAGACATCACTCCAAAGTTCTAAAGAAAAATTCACTACATTTCAAAGGTAGATTAGAAGATCCAGCACTAGGACTACAGAGGAGTAATTGTTTTCAAAAGAAGTCATAAACTTATCTGTATGAATGTAGTAAAAATACACCTTCTCATCCTCTTCAATTAATGACAGTGCTGAATAAATTTGAGTTATCATATGTGATTTAATAACCACACCCCCATTCTTACCTGCTTGTCTTCTTGGAAAATATTAAATACTGAGATAAAGGAAACTAAAATATGGAAAATTATTCTTGAGTAACTGAAGGTATTAAAAAAACCACAGCTAAATTTTGAATGCCAACCTTCTTACAAAAATCTTAACAGAGATTCTCAATACCCATATGAAAGAGCAAACTAATTTGTATAATAAATATGAAGATAATGTAGTATTGTGAGACACCATGGTCATTTAATCACAAACAAGTGTATCTGCTTTTTAATATGATCTATAAAGATAAGCTGCCCTTTGTACTCTTATCCATTACAAGCACATAATCAATGGATGTAGTCAGTATGAGAATCTAAATAAGATTCAAGCTCCAAAAATATTAACATTAGCTTAAATCCATTTTATCCTAAATGGTTCATCACCATTTCTCCGTGCATAGCCCATGTGATTTGTCAATTAGCCTGTACAAACCTCCAATTAAATGGATTAAAAAACTATCAAGGTGTTCAGGATATCATGAGCACTATAAAGATTCTGATAGGTTATTCAGTTCTGCTTACTCTTACAGATTAGATTGCATGTGATTCTACAAATATAACTTCCGTAATTATTCACAAATGTTTCTATTCATGCTTAGAGCAAGGGAAAGAGCAAAGATATTCAAAGGATACCTTAGATGCTGTATTGAGAAATACTGAGGTTTATATGGCTTACCATGATTTCATGATTAATCTAGGTAAGACTGCCTAAATTCAACCCCAAGCCCTTAGTACTCTGCATATTTTACAAACAGTGGCCATTTTCACTAGTATTCTGCTTTATTCTGTATTATATTCATGTATGTCTATCTATCTAATCTATACAGAGACTATATAAATGGATTTATAGTGCCTGAATAGGCTAGGTTATGCTGCAGATACAAACAATCACCACATTTTAATGTCCAAATAAAAACCAATTTCTCACTCATACTATCTGTTCACTTTAGTTGGGGGTTCTGCTCTATTTTGTGGTCTTCCTGGGACTCAGGCTAAGAGAGGCTACAACTCCTTGTTACAATAATTTGCCAAAGGCTAGAGACGGGGAAGAGACAGAGAGAGCAAGGGAAGTAGAGAATAGAGTACAGAATTCTCTACCCCTCAAGAACTCAAATTTTTGCTTCTGCTTGACATTTCACTGGCCAAAGCAAGTATTAGGACCTAACTAATTTCCTCAGCTTTTGAGAAATGTCAGTCCTACCCTGAGCCCAGAAAGTGGTGAGCCAATAACATCTGGTGAACTGCACTAAGAATTACTATGACAGTCATCTACATGTCAAGCACTGTGGTTGTTCCTGCAAACTACCAACACAGAAACAGAGTTTCCTTTCTAAAATCTATTGTAAGAATATATATCATAAATACTATTCTTCAATTTATATTTTTTATTTTGTTCTCCCCAAAGATGGACTGGAAAGTAAGTTGAAAATGTCGGGGAGGGGGGGAAGTCTCATACCAAAGACACGCATATTACATTTTTTAAATATTTAACTATATGGGTGCCTGGGTGGCTCAGTGGGTTAAGCCGCTGCCTTCAGCTCAGGTCATGATCTTGGGGTCCTAAGATTGAGTCCCACATCGGGCTTTCTGCTCAGCAGGGAGCCTGCCTACTTTCTCTCTGCCTACTTGTGATCTCTGCCAAATAAATAAAATCTCTTTTAAAAAGTTAAAATTTAAAAAAATATTTAACTATAGTTGTTCCTAAATTAACCAGTAAATTTGAAATCAAATTATTCTTGCAGCAAAGTGGTGATTACTCTTCATACATTTATTCGTTCAATCAACAACATCTATTAAGTTCCTAGGATTCATGAGTTCATATGTAGTTGTTATGGAAACTTTCCAATGCATCTGTATGAAATACTTTGTGTTCTAACACAGTGGTGCAAATCTAGGTACACAGTTGGGACATGTATAGAAAGATTTTTTTTTTTTTTATAGTCAACTCTGCAGTATTCCATCAGGTCATCTAGACACACTATTAAAATCTCATTGTAGGAGAATAATACTTTTAAAGAGTCAGATATCCAAAGAATATTTTTAAATGGTGTTAGAAGAGCTATCTACTGAGAAATCATAAGATTGTTCTATTCAAAATGTTTTATTGAAGATGAAATTCTCTGTATCAAAGCAGTACTCCTCAAATTCATGATGACAAAGAAAAAGCATAAGGGGAAGCCAGCATCACAAACATTTAATTATTCAGCAATAATCAGAGAGCTAACACCTGTAATTTATTCCATTTTTAACTATCACCATATCGCTATTCCTAACCTGTTTCCTTGAAGAGCTCTGAATTAGCTTTCACACCAAATGTTTGTTCCCAAAGAAATAATTTGGTCATCTCAGGCTTCAATTCACACAAACTATGAAACACTATTTACAGAAAATATTATCAGAATATTTTCAGAATATTTACAGAAAATATTTACAGAAAATATTATCAGAAATGTGTCCCAGGTTAATGAAGTATAAGCTTCTAAGGCCCCTGATACCATAAAACTCTTCCAAAGTCCTGAGAGACCATAGAAATATGTTCACATGGTCCTACAGTTAAGTTTTTTGTTGTTGTTACCGTTGTTGTGGGGGGGGGATTGTTTTTTACAAAATTAGTTATTTTAGCTGCTTTCAGTTAAAACCACTGGTTTTTTCACTTTGTTTCTGTTCAGTCCTTCTTACCCCTATTTTGGGTGCCACTGGACGGACTACAAAGCATCTTTTGATATTCAGCCAAGGAACGACTGATTTTGGAAACAAGTTTAACACAATAGATTTATGTGCATTGTGGTCACATAGTATATGTGTGTAATTATTCGCTGCGTGGAAATATCAATCACACCCCCAATGACCACCCTGCCAGTGAGTTTTTCATAGAAGTAAACGGCCAAAGAATCTAGTCGTATTTTGAAAGTTCCTTCTAGGGAACTTTCTAGCTCTAGGGAACTAGGGCCTAACACCAGAAGCATGAGGTTAGAAGACAAACAAGCTCAAATGTAACCAGGAGCTGGTCACTGGAAAATTACTGCAGCTTTTTTAACTCCTAAGTAACAAACTTCAAAGAGGGCATCTCAACTCCCACAACCCTAAAAAATTTACACGACATTACCGATAACAAGGTGTGATACTGAAATTAACTTTTCTATTAAAGCAAAAATTCCAAAACCATACTAGAGAAAAACCTATTTTTTTCTTTTTACAGAAAAAACATGAAATTGTTGTCATATGAAGAGGTGATCAGAATATGCAGCCAAAATATAGGAAAACATATACAGGCATGTTTTAGCCAATTAATTAACAATTACGTGCTTTAGCATTAAGTTATTTTTCAGTATTTGCCACAGTATTTGCCAGCAAACAAATACTGGCTATAGTATTTGCCAGCTTTTAAAGATATGGAACTTCTGATTTCTTCTCTAAGTAATCATTTCATATGTAAATAGGTACTTGTGATTTTGTATTTTTCCTAAAAAGAGCTCCTGAAATTGCTTTAGGCTTTAAGCTTTAGGCCACACAAAATCTACATCTGTCCCTAAATCACGATCTATACCACTATCATTATCATCTTCACTGTAGGCACGAGGCAAAACTAAGCAAGATGACAATTTTATAACTCCAGTCTTATCTGAGCTGTTAGAATTTCTGTAGGTGTGAATGTGTGTTTCATAAGGTCTATTTGTCCCTCCCTGTTCTGTCCTTCCACGAGCAGGGGAGGAGACTATGACAGCTGGCTTACCATCTCCCTCATTCGTCTGCCAGCAATCAAGAAAACACAGACACTAGGCACATCGCTGAGGACTCTGTTTCCTCATGGGTAAAATTAAAAGGTTGGGCTAGATAAACTCCAAGTCTTTCTCACGTTTCACTTTGTATTATTATATCATGTCAGATATTAAGGCAGTTTAGAATGTTCAACTGATAGATATTCTACTTTTAAGTTATATTAACACTAGAAATAAAGGACCATCCAGTATTTTCTCTGTATAAACTATACACACATCTTTGTGGTCAGATGGGAGAAATCTGAAGGTCAAGGGAACAGAATATACAAAATTTAAAGTAACAGCAACTATAACTGTTTGGGGAACTGAAAACTGTGTAAACTTGTAACATTCCCTTAGGGTTATTAGGATGTAATCAAAGTAAGGCTGGTGTGATAAAGGGGAGGGGAGGCATTTTCTGGTGGTATAGGTCATTTACTAAGAATGTAGAAATTTATTTTGAGGAGAACACATGTCCAACATATTAGGCAGAGGAGTAATATAATCAAATTAGTGAATATATTAATTTCCTATTGCCGCTATAACAAATTACCACAAATTTAGTAGTTTAAAAACAACACAAATTATTATCCTACAGCTCTGGAGGAAGAGGTCTGAAATGGGTCTCACAGAGCTGAAAACAAGGTGTTCACAGAATTGCATTCCTTCTGAAGGCTGAAAGGCATAAACAATTCCTTTTATTTTCCATTCTGCAGAGGGAATCTGCATTACCTGACTCATAACTACATCACTCCGCCCTCTTTTCTTGTCACATCTTCTGATTGTCCTGCCTTATTCTCTCCCTCATAAGAACATTTTTTTGTTTGTTTTACCCACCCAGATGCTCCAGAATAATCTCTCCTTCAATTCATGAAAAATCCTTAATTTAGTAACATCTGCAATGTTCCTTCTGCCATGTAAAATATCATTTCACAGGTCTGGAGATTAGGACATGGATATCTTTGGAGGCCATTACTCTGCCTACTACAATGAGCTACATAATTTCTCTACAGTCATTTAAAAACATTTATTTAGGGTGCCTGGGTGGCTCAGTGGGTTAAGCCTCTGCCTTCCGCTCAGGCCATGATCCCAGGGTTCTGTGACTGAGCCCTAAATCGGGCTCTCTGCTCGGTGGGGAGCCTGCATCCTCCTCTCTCTCTAGGCCTTTCTGCCTACTTGTGATCTCTCTCTCTGTCAAATAAATAAATAAAATCTTTAAAAAATAAATAAATAAAAATAAAAACATTTACTTAATAAATTGTATGTAGCAAGAAGTTCATGAGTGGCTAGTAATAAAAGGCTGAGCAATATACATCATCTCTCAGAGAGGACAGAAGGTGGTAGAAGAGGAAGACATTAGTCAAACCATCATGAAAATATGAAATTATTCCATGTGATCAAGAAACTGAAGCTAAAATACAAGAAGCTATGGCAGCTTATGAAAGGGAGACCAGATATAGCCTGACGTATCAGAGAAGGCTTTCCTAAGAATAAAAGGAAAATCAGAGTGCTTATTTCACTTGTGAGGTCAATTAGGTCATGGAGAAATATTACTAGTTTTTCCTGACAAGAGCAATAACAGTTGAGAATACAGGCATAACCCAAATTTCACTGAATTGATCAACAAAATGGCAGATGAAAAAATTTCAGAGAAGATGAGTTGACAATTCTTCCAAGAAGTTTGGCTATAAGAAGGGGGAGGAGCAAAATCTAGAAGGGATTGTGAATTTGAAGGAGAAACAAGAAGAATATTAATGTTAACAATAAAGTAAAAGTAGAAAGGTAGAGATTAAAAATACAGCATTAGGAAGGGACAAAAGACCTGAGACAAACTGGTAGAAAACAGAATCCACAGCCCAGATGGAGAAATCTTAAAACAATCACTCTTTTCATGGTATCAGGAGGAAAAGATAAAGTATGGTATAAAGTTAAAATTGAAGGCATACAGTCAAGAATTAGGGTCTGTTAGAGTTCATGTCCTATAAAAGTAGAAGGCCTTAGTCCTATGTGCTTAGCAGCCAAACTGGCGTTTTGGAGAAGACAGGACAGTTGGAGTGATGAAGAATTAGTACCAAGTGGATGAGATGAAAGATGGGACAATGGAGTAGGGTGAATTATTGACAAAACAGTTATATAACTGAGATTAAAGAAAGCACCAAGAGAGGAGGGGGCTAAATAGAAAAGTTTTATCACTAACTCTTTATCAACAGAGATCTATTAAGACCTACTACATGCCAAAATCTATTCCAGGTTTTAAAGAGTAAAGAAATGAGCAATTTCAGTAAGGTTGAAGAGTAAGTGAAATGGGACAAAGGTAACATTTTGGAAAGATTAGCTAAAGTTAAGATCTAAAATAGATTTTCAATTAAAATTATAGAGGTTATCATTTGGGAATGGCTGATTTAAGTATCAGAAACAAAAGTGATTAAAGGAAAAAGACAATGTATTGACTCAGTAAATTAAAATTCTAAAAAAAAAAAAAAAAAAAGAGTTAATTCAATTGCAGAGGCCCCAAAGCTCAAATATGAGGACTTGGTATATCTCCTTTTTGTGTATATATTATTATTATTTTGTTTCATTCCCAGCTACAACAGTCACCTCAAACCTTTTCCTTCAGAGAAAAATGGCCACAGGAATCTCAACCTCCTATCCTTTTAATTACATCCAATAAGAAACACCAAGTTCTTTCCCAATCTTCCACAAATACTCTGATAAAAAGTGATTGGACCATTTTAGGATAGGCTGAACCTATTATTGTCCCAAGGAGATAGCTATACTTTGGTTCCATGGGTGTTCCCCAGGCAGAGAACGACCAAGACAAACCACTTTGGATACCCATAGGGAAAATGAATGAGATGAAATATAGAACTGTACTAGAAGAATACAAATTAAAGGGTGGGAAAAAAAAAACAGAAGATGGCTACTAAAGAGATATTTTCCCCAATATTTCTAATATTAGCATTTCTTCCTATTTGGCTATGAGAGTCAATGGCTAAGGTAGATGAAAAGTGGAAACCACTGGAATTGAGAAATTCAGAGAGGTGCTGGTTTACCAGTCGAGATATTCAAGTCACCTACCATAACATGTATCTTGAGAAGGAATAGACGATTATGTGCCAACTTTTAAATTAAAGTGAATGAGAAGGCTTACAGGTAAAATAAATGGTAGAGATGCAAAGTTAGATGACTTAAATCTACCATTATTTCTCTGAATGTTATATCCCACACACTGCCAAACACCATTCTAAATGGTCTTAAATATTATCTTTGAAATAACATTTGCTTTATATTTCTCAACTTGTCTAATGTATTTTTGAATGTTTAAGGAAATTAAAATACACTAAAAATACATAATGTATTTAAAGATTTGTAACAATTCATCTAATTAAGGACATATCTTTAATCCTTGTGTTATTTTTAATTGAAGTATAGCTTACATATTAGTTTCAGGCGTACAACAGTGATTCAGCAATTCTGTACATAATGCAATGCTCACCATTACATGTTAAGTGTATTCATAAACTTTCACCATAGTTATTTACAGTATTAGTGACTATATTCCCTATGCTGTACTTTCATCCTCGTGATTTACTTTAAAACTGCGTAATTTGTACTTCCTAATCCCCTTCACCTAGTTTGTCTAATTTCCCACTCTCCTGCTCTATCTCATGATCTATCCTAGAAAATGTGTTCCATGTGCAGTTGCAAGGAATGTGTATTCTGCCATTTGGGGATTGAAAGTCTGGTATGTATCTGTTAGGTTCATCCAGCCTAACATATCATTCAAAGCTACTATTTTCTTACTGACTACTATTTTCTTACTGACTATCTGGATGATCTATCCATCGATGTTAAGTGCGGTATTAAAGTCCCCTACTTTTACTGTATTACTGTCTTTTTCTCCCTTTATGTCTGTTAATATCTGCTTTATACATTTAGGAGCTCCCATGTTGGGTTCATAAATATTTACAGATAATACTGCCTCTTGTTGGATTGACACCTTTATCCTTATATTAACACCCTTCTCTGTCTCTTGCTACAATTCTTGTTTTAAAGTCTACTGTGTCCAATATAAGTAATACTACCCTCGTATTTTTTTGTCTGCATTTGAATGAATTTTTTTTCTATCCCTTCACTTTCAGTCTGTACATGTCTTTAGGCCTGAAGTCTTTTGCAGGCAGCATGTACATGGGTCTTTTTTTTTTTAATCTGGTCATGTCTTTTGATTTGAGCGCTTGCTTGTCCTGTTCCTCTGCTCCATCCCCCACCCCATGCTATCTTTAAAATAAATAAAAAACTAGAAATTTTTAAAAATTCTTACTTTGTAACTGTTATTGTATGCAATCAACTTTAACATTTTTTTTCCATTTCAACATTCTCAAAATTATTTTATAAAATTTCATTTTACCTGGTCTTAGATAAATGCATAGACACACTAGTCAGGAAGATGTATATTTGTAGCAAAAAACATTTTTTTAAGATCTTATCTTTTTTAGAGAGAGAACGGTGTGCAAGTAGGGGTAGGGGTGGGCAGGGGAAGAGGGAGAACTTCAAGCAGACTCCGTGTTGAGCATGGAGCCCAGTGTTAGGCTTTATCCTATGACCCTGAGATCATGACCTGAGCTGAAATCAAGAGTCGGATGTTTACCCAACTGAGCCACCCAGTTTCTTTTTTCAACACTCTAGATGATTACACATTTTACAGTAATACAATAAAATAGGTCTACAATTGACTTTGAGAAATAGAAATTATGGGAAATCTAACTCAATTTCAGTTTTCAATATCACTAATGTATGTCTAATCTGGAGCTATGTATTTTCAGATTCAGTGCTTTTAGAAGATCTTCTTGAAATGTATCTCCTAAAAGGTTCTATTATTACTGAAAAAATAAGTATCTACTTCAATAGAACATAAAATGAATCAATAAAGGAAAAAGGTCTCCTTGATTTACCAACCAATGTAGATCATTCAAGAAGCTTACTAATGAAAGTTTTTTTTAACCACAAATAACTTTTAGTTGGAAGCAAAATATTAAATCATTTTTTGTAACTCTTGGTATTAGGAAGAAAAATCAACTATATAGAAATTCAGGTAGAAAGAAGAATGTAAAACATCCTGAAGCTATTACAACCAAATCCCAGGCATTATGCTATTATAGTGATTTAGTGAAACAATCACTACCATATTAGAATTGCTATCAGATTGATACTAGACCTAAGAAATGTATGTTTTTAGAATTTTACCGAATTCTAAAAATATTGTTGAAGGCCAAAGAAAACAAAAATTACCTTTCAAAAAATTTTTTCGCTTCTTTTTAAACATTCACATTTTTATTTCATTTTTATCCTAAACAGAAATAAGAGCTCCTCCTTTTAACATGACCACAGTACCAATAACAATGAAAATAAAATAGCAAGAATTTCTTTGTTAACTAAAATATCCAGAAGGTGCTACAGAAGAACTTTGAAATAGGATAATATGAGCCTGTTTTCTCTAGTAGAGGTAGGTAAAGGAAAGTTGAGGTGGAGTGGGGGCAAGACAAAAAGACAGGAATTTAACAGAAGCCTACTTCAAAAATCCCTGACAGGAAGCTATGCCCAGAAAATGCCTGGCTTCTAATTCAAAGGCTCCCATGTGATAGTCTACATTTAATTGACTGCATTCATTCACAGAAATATAGTAACTAATTTTACTTTTATTAAAGATGCTTGATTTTAACAAAATTCTAGTCAGAAAGAAATGATTAGGCTTTCCAGAGGGAGACCCTCCATAACTCAAATATTAGAAAACGCAAATTCCTACCACCTTGGGTCCCCTTTATTAAAATATGCAAAATTATAATAGTTAACCCTTAGTTAATATAATTGAGTCCTCTTTTAAAGGAGTCTAATAGCTTTAAGGCCTTGAAACAATGACAAATCATTAAATGCAAATTCCAGACAATTTTAGCTCGGAAGGGAGTTTTTCTAAAAGTTGTGGTAACAAGGAAGGAAAAGGAAGGAATGGTACAATGAGGAAAAGGAAGTAAGGGATGTCAGTTCAAGAATCACGGATGTGTAATCATTCTTAGAACTGCTCTATACAAACTTGGTTATGTCCCCAACTAACTCTTATCCAACATGCTTACTCAACAGGGTTAGGGATTCTGAAGAATAAAATGAAATCTCCTCTTCTGACTGGATTTAAGGTCAACCTGGAAATCTGGGAAAAGGCATTTCCTACAGATTCATAAAACAAACAAACAAACAAAACAAAACAAAACAAAACAAAAAAAAAACAAGCCAAACTGTGACCAATCAAGTCGAATTAAGCAGTTATTCTGTACCCATTACCATGTTAGGGACTTAAGGAAAGGGACACCCGAAAGGCCACAGGAAGCCTCATACACATCCCCAGGTATCAACCACTCACTTCTATTAAATAAAAGCTTTCTAAAATGGGCAACAGGGATAATCCTGGAAATGAAAAGACAGGGATAACATGTGGCAAGAATGGTTAATGGGCAAAGGAATTACTGTCCCATTCACTCTGCATTAATGAAAATACTTCTGGGGCCTAAAGAAAGTGTTTTGCAACATCTCATTAAATCAGTGTTACTCAAGGTCAAGTCCATAGATGAGTGATTTATGAACTATTTACCAACCTGCCATGAGTACAAAAATTGTTAGTAAACAGCTGATGTTGCCTCAACAAGCAAGTGTCTAACTGGCATTGGCAAATGTTTGGGGCTTAACTTTTTGTGGGAGCAAAATCCAAAATATTCTGGAGTAGTTACATAGATTAATGAGTTTATAACAGAATACAAATGACACAGACTGCTCCGGACATTGAAAAGAAATCTTGCTAGGAAAAAAAAAAAAAAAAAATATATATATATATATATATATATATATATATATATATATGGGACACCTAAACAGTGTATTTAGTAACTGAAAAAACAAAAGATGGGAATTATGTAAATGATATAATGTATGTCCAGTGAGAGCTTCTCTTTATCATAGGATAATATGGAAGATGATCATAAACAACTAATATTGCATGCTCAAGTATGAGGTTTATCATGGGGAAAGTTCTGCCAGAGAAGTTTAAAGTATGAAACACATACTTAGTTTTTCTCAATAGTAAAAAATATTTGATGCCCCAGTTGTAAAGATGAAAATCTGAAACCTAGATTTGTTAACTGATCATATATTTTCCATATTTTTAATTATATTATATCCATACAATGAAGGAATGCATAATTTTCAATGGTAGATAAGGTCTGAAAGAAAAAACAAAACTGAGAAGTGTGGAAGGACAGAGTTTCTACTTATTGGTATAAAAAAATCCGGAGCAAAAAAAATCTAACAATTATGAACAAAGTAGGTGATTATTTTGACACTATCTACAAAAGGTTTTAATAACACTTTACATTTTGACAAAGAATTATCAATTCTATCGTCCATCCAAAAAAAAATCCTATACGTAGGAAATTCATAGATCTGGAATCAATTTCTTCAATCAAAAGACAATTTAAACTGAAATATTCTCACAGGGTAAGTTTTGGAGTGGCTATTGATGAAGGGCTGAATGTGAGTTGAAAATTAAAGATCACTTGATTCATTTTGGATAATAGTTAAAAATCGTATTCTGAACTTGCTAAAAGTGATTTAAAATTTCTTCTTCTGCTCCTGTCAACGTAATTATAAATACTGGTCTTTCTCCGAGCATCACTAAAATTTGGATACAATGTAAGACATTACCCCTCATATGTAGCGAGACTGTCAATTCAGTCTAGATTCTTTCACAAGAAGTGCGTCCATCACATTAAATGACTGAGACCATAGTATGCTATGAGGACCCCTTATCTCCTTTATAATTGTTTTAGTTATGATTGCACAGTTATGCATATAATTATGTATAAATATCTATATTAATCCCCAAAGCACCAGTTTTATTGTACAACACACATAGGTGCATAATTATCTTCTCTCCTGTTATGTTTGTTCCTATACTTATTGAAAATTTTAGGTATATTGTATCAAATAACAGATTGAATTTGAGGTCATGAGTTTATTTCATACTTCTAGTAATCCATATTTAGTGTGTCAATAAGAGAATCGGTCCAGGAGTAGCTGGTGGGGGGGACGGTTGGAGGGGAAGCAGTTTATCACCTACAAGTCATGAAGCATCAGTTTACTTAATTCGTCCATTTCCCTACCCATGTGCATCTCTACCTCATGTACCCAAGAATATATATTGTTGTTAGGAACACCCCCTCCAAAAAAAAAAAAAAAGATTAGCTGGATATCATCATTTCCTCACATGATATATCAAAGATTAAAGGATACTGATTCTTAGTTTGCCTTTTGCTTTTTACTTTTCTCTTTCATTCCAAGTAGAGACTCAAGCCCTTAGCATTTATTTATCTCTGAGATTTTTGCTTGGCATACAACTAAAGTTATTTTAAGTCAAGGTTCTCCCTTTTTGGTAAACATCAAACTAAAAAAAATATTAGGTCAGGTGTCTTCAGTCACAGAAAAGAAAGAATACCTTATGTGCAGTGAAAAGAGAACCCCACCAACCAATGCAGGTTAGGAGAACACAACTGAAGGTACAGCCAAAAACAAAGACACAACCCTAAAAAGCAACACTCTGACTAGGCAAAAATTACAATATTAGCCCATTGAATTATATGGTCTATTCAGAGGTAGAGGGTTGCTTACTGGCACAGAAATGACCAGATGTGTTAGAATAGCCCAAGACATGAGTTTGACTTTTTCTTAAAGTCAAAAATGGCTGAATATCAACAATTGTATATGACTCAACCTACTAATTTTAAGAGTGAGTTAATACAGAACAGAGATCTCTTATTTCAACACGTACAGTCGGTATCTCAGGACTGACTCATTTACTACATAAAGATGATTTTGGTGCTGTATGGATCTTTGCATTCTATATTTGACAGTGTGTGTGCGTGTGTCAGGGAGCGCCAGAACACAGAAGACACACACACACATACACACACACAGTTCAAACTTGTAGTTTTCAAAACACACACACCAGGATCGAATGGGCAGTGCCCTGAAGGGGGCAGAAGAGGGATGACACATGGTGTTATAAAACAATCCAGTGCTTCCCCAATTTATAATCTCCATCCAACTCCACACTAGAAGAATAAGCCAGCCAAAGCCAGGGCAGCTTTTGGTCCTTGATTCCAACGCCAAATTCTCTAGTATTACACCTATATAATGGAGTTGATTAAATTCTTAATATCCTCACTTTGAAAGATAAAAATTGAAGTAGGTAAGAATATAATATTTAATGAACCCCTTTATGGACAACACATTGGACAGGACATTTTACATATTTTACTTCACTTAATGAGTAGACGGCTGATAGTTTAGCCACTGCAATAATTTGATAACAATAAAAATGTAGTAAAGAATTAAGGTTGGAAATCTCAAATATCAAGGAATATAAAAAGCTATAGATTTCTCCCTCACCTCTTAATTCAATTTATGTTGTGGCACCTAACTAATATGCATATAATGATTGGATTTTGGTCAATGTAAAGACTAATTTGCCTGCAAGATTAGTATGGATTCATGTAGGACCATGACCAATATTGGAATGTGAGGATCAGTTATTTTTAAAATGTGTAACATTATTGACCAGGTAAGTTAAAACGTATGAAATATACAATATATTAAAAATGGATAACTTGAGGAGAAATCATTTGCCATTTTAAAGTTATAACAATGTAAGAAAGATAACTACCAACTTAGTACTTCAGAGACATCCTTTAAACACCCTCTGGATCTTACTTTGAATTTTATTCACCAAGCTTTCTGTTAGCGTGGGGATTGGCAGAAGGTCTAAAGGGCGAGATGGGGAAAGGACCAGGGAAACCGAAGTCCACCTTCTCCCTCACTGTGACACTCAGTGTGAACACAACCTTCCTGTGGTCTGCATCTCTAGATTTTCAAAAGAAAAGCACTCAGGAGAAAAATGAGACATGTAAATAAGAAAGTAGACAGAATGCCAGAATATGAGCAACTCTTCAGAGTACTTTGTCCCAAAATCACAGCAGGTAATTTAAGTCACCAAAGATCAACCAACTCTTAGTCTGTGCACTTCCAGAACCTCCTCAGTGTTAGGGATCCTAACAGAGGCCCCTCTGTGAGAGGCAAGTCAGGTAACCACAAACACCAGAACCCCATCAGGAAGCTGCCATATTATTTCTTTTTGAAAGATCTTTTCAGAGTGGGAGATGGATACACTGAACGCCATTGTTTTTTTTCCTAAGGTATAACATTAAACATCCTCAGGGGCACCTGGGTAGCTAAGTCAGAAGTGTCAGACTCTTGATTTCAGCTCAGGTCATGATCACAGGGTCTTGGGAAGGAGCCCCACATTGGCCTCCAGGCATGGCTGGGAATCTGCTTAAGGATTTCTCTCCCCCCTGCCCCCACCCAGCGCCCACCCACCCTTCTTTCTCTCACTTAAAAAAAAAAAAAAAAAAAAAAAAAAGATTAAACATCCTCAACAGCAAAGGACATTTCTGAATCTTTTTTCCACACAATTTGAACTATAGCGAATACCTCTTAAAATAAAACATCTTGTCAGTTTAAATTCTAGTGTTCTGTGTTTGATTTTGTTTCTCAAGCCAGTATGCTAAGGTTGTTACAAAGGGTAATCTCAAAATAGGATTAATTTATGCTTTATGTGAAAAATACTGAAAATGGTATAATTCCTGTTACTGCTAGACAAAGATCAGAATTTGATTTGGGGGAGGTTTTTTTGTTTGTTTCTTTAGTTATTTTTATTTTACAAGAACTAAAGCACAGACATATTTGCTGCCTGCTTTCCATTTCCTAGGCACCGATCCTTTATGGATCATTTAATCCTCATCCCTACCCTAATGAGGTATGTGACATTATGATTTGGTTTTTATACATAAGAAAACAGACTACTTTAAGAAACCTACCCAAAACATACACCAAAAAATAACAAGATTCAAACTCCCTCAGTTTGGCTTTATAGTTGTTCGCTCTTAGCAGCTGTGTCACACCGCATTTATTGACTTTTCCTGCTGCTGGCTGGAGCTTGCCGAAGTTTCCCCAAGTTGTCACTTGTTAGAAGGCAAATAATCTAAGATAAAAATAGATAGGGCCTAAGGACTGAATTAAAGATAAAGGAGAAGAGTGATGTAATTTCAAGAGATTTTCTAAAGTACATTCTGGCATAAATCAGAAATTTTCCAGCAATGGAATTATCTAGGCCAGCCTCCCAAAAATGCCAATTGAATTTTCAGAACCACACTCTTAATGTCCACAAGACTAGTAGCAATAGATATTATTAGATACTGCTAATTAAAGAACAGTTACAATGTATTCATTTTTATGTAAATAATTTAACAAAAACTGGCAATTCAGAGTTGTGAACCAGATGAATACAAACTATGCCTCTTTGATTAAGATCTGCATAACTGTCTGCCTATAATGAGTCCATTTTGGAAGTGCTTTCTGTAGAAAAGTAACTTGGGGAGAAAATAGTGCATAAAAGAGAGCAAATATCCACTATGAGGCTCAAGATGGAGAAAAGTAGGTCATGCTTTCATACTTAGCAATCTTAGCAGAAACAGTGTAGAAATCTAAAAAGTTTATGTACGTAATTTATAAGCTAATTTTTCTGCTATTTTGTAAGAGAGCTCTAGAAGGGAGTCAAATAGCTCTTAGGTTCTTTTTTTTTTTTTTTTTTTTAAACCCAGGATCAATTCTTCTCATAGGTAAAATATTCAAAATTATTCAGCATATACTATTGGCATCTGATTTACATCCTTGTGACAAATATGTGTCTTCTGTTGTTTTAGTATTTTTGTTGGTCTGGTAGTTCTATTTACTTGTCACACATATAATGACTTTTAATTTGGTGGCATCAGATGGAAATAGGAAAGAGGACATCAAGGGGTCTGGGAATGTCACTCCTTGAGGGATATTTTCACATAAATAAGAATTTTTTATATACCTCTGAATATTTGAATAAAAAAGTATGTTGGGGCCATTTGAGGAGTCAAGATGGCGGAGCAGTAGCAGCTGAGACGACATCAGGTAGCAGGAGATCAGCTAGATAGCTTATCAAACCATTACAAACACCTACAAACCCAAGGGGAGATCAAAGAGAGGAAGAACAGCACTTCTGGAAACAGAAAATCGGCCACTTTCTGGAAGGTATGACTGGCGGAGAAGTGAATCGAAAGCAACGGGAGGATAGACCGCGGGGGAGGGACCAGCTCCCGGCAAGCAGCGGAGCAACGGAGCACTAAATCGGGACTTTTAAAAGTCTGCTCCATGGAGGGACATCGCTCCAGAGGCTAAACCGGGGTGAAGCCCACATGGGGTCAGCGTGGTCCCAGGTCCCGCAGGGTCACAGAAGGATCGGGGGTGTCTGAGTGTCGCAGAGCTAGCAGGTATCGGAGTGGGGAAGCCGGCTACAGAGACAGAGCTGAGGAATGAGCTCTCAGCTCGGGGTTACCTTGAACCGGTCACAGGCTGGGTAAGCTCAGAGCGCGGCCAGAGGCGAGGGAGATGGGAGTGGCCGGGGCTTTTCTCCGAGGGCGCACAGAGGAGTGGGGCCCCGAAATCTCGGCTCCTCCCGGCCAGAGACTGGGAGGCCGCCATTTTCATTCCCGTCCTCCGAAACTCTAGGGAAAGCGCTCAGGGAACAAAAGCTCCAGAAAGCGAAACCGAGCGGATTACTTAGCCCGGTCCCTAGTAAGGGAGGTGCAGCTCTGCCTCAGGCAAAGACACTTGAGAATCACTAAAACAGGCCCCTCCCCCAGAAGATCAAAAGAAATCCAGCCAAGACCAAGTTCACTTAACAAGGAGAGCAGTGGAACTCCAGAGGAGGAGAAAGCAAAGCGCGGAATTCATGGCTTTCTCCCCATGATTTTTTAGTCTTGCAGTTAATTCAATTTTTCTTTAATTTTTTTTTCTTTTTCTCTTTTTCTGCTAAATTTTTTTAACTTTTACCTTTTCCTTTTTTTAACATTTTTTAACTAGTTTATCTTAACAATACCTTTTCCAAAAAAATAATAATCTTTTTTGAACCTTCATTATTATAGTCATATTTATCCTTCATAGTATTTAAATTTATTTTTTGTATTCACATAAGGGTTTTTTATTCTAAAAAATTTGGGGTACTTCCTCTAGTGGATCAAAAGACATCATAAATCTAGCTCCAGGCTTGTTCTAGTCTCCAGCCTGAGCAAATTCTCTCCACGTTCTTTTTCTTTATTCTCCCAACCAACTTAATCAACTCCTTTTTTTTAGAAATTAAAAAAAAAATTTTTGTTTTTCATCTTTATAGGCATATTCCATCCCTTCACTGTGTTTACACTTATATACATTTTTCATTCTTTAAAATTTCGGGAGGTACTTTCTTCTAAGAGGCCAAAATACCCCACAATTAAGTGGGTGACCCTGTTCTAGTCACCAGTCTAATATATATATATATTTTTTATATATTTTTTCTTTATTTGTTTTCTTTTATTTTTTTAATTTTTTTTTTCTGAACTTCTTTTATCCCCTTTCTCCCCCACCCCCCACGATTTGGGGTCTCTTCTGATTTGGTTAAAGGGCATTTTCCTGGGGTCTCTGCCACCCTTTTAGTATTTTATTTGCTCCTTCATATACTCTTATCTGGAAAAAACGACAAGGTGGAAAAACTCACCACAAAAAAAAGAACAAGAGACAGTACCAAAGGCTAGGGACCTAATCAATACAGACATTGGGAATATGTCAGATCTAGACTTCAGAATGACAATTCTCAAGGTTCTAGCCGGGTTTGAAAAAGGCATGGAAGATATTAGAGAAACCCTCTCTGGAGATATAAAAGCCCTTTCTGGAGAAATAAAAGAACTAAAATCTAACCAAGTTGAAATAAAAAAAGCTATTAGTGAGGTGCAATCAAAAATGAAGGCTCTTACTGCTAGGATAAATGAGGCAGAAGAAAGAATCAGTGATACAGAAGACCAAATGACAGAGAAAAAAGAAGCTGAGCAAAAGAGGGACAAACAGCTACTGGACCACGAGGGGAGAATTCGAGAGATAAGTGACACCATAGACGAAACAACATTAGAATAATTGGGATTACAGAAGAAGAAGAAAGAGAGAGGGGAGCAGAAGGTATATTGGAGAGAATTATTGTAGAGAATTTCCCTAATATGGCAAAGGGAACAAGCATCAAAATCCAGGAGGTGCAGAGAACCCCCCACAAAATCAACAAGAATAGGTTCACACCTCATCACCTAATAGTAAAATTTACAAGTCTTAGCGACAAAGAAAAAAATCCTGAAAGCAGCCCGGGAAAAGAAGTCTGTAACATACAATGGTAAAAATATTAGATTGGCAGCAGACTTATCCACAGAGACCTGGAAGGCCAGAAAGAACTGGCATGATATATTCAGAGCACTGAACGAGAAAAACATGCAGCCCAGAATACTATATCCAGCTAGGCTATCATTGAAAATAGAAGGAGAGATAAAAAGCTTCCAGTACAAACAAAAACTGAAAGAATTTGCAAACACCAAACCAGCTCTATAGGAAATATTGAAAAGGGTCCTCTAAGCAAAGAGAGAGCCTAAAAGTAGTAGATCAGAAAGGAACAGAGACAATATATAGTAACAGTCACCTTACAGGCAATACAATGGCACTAAATTCATATCTCTCAATAGTTACCCTGAATGTTAATTGGCTAAATGCCCCAACCAAAATACACAGGGTATCAGAATGGATAAAAAAACAAAACCCATCAATATGTTACCTACAAGAAACTCATTTTAGACCCGAAGACTCATCCAAATTTAAAGTGAGGGGGTGGAAAACAATTTACCATGCTAATGGACATCAGAAGAAAGCTGGGGTGGCAATCCTTATATCAGATCAATTAGATTTTACCAAAGACTATAATAAGAGATGAGGAAGGACACTATATCATACTCACGGGGTCTGTCCAACAAGAAGATCTAACAATTTTAAATATCTATGCCCCTAACGTGGGAGCAGCCAACTATATAAACCAATTAATAACAAAATCAAAGAAACACATCAACAATACAATAATAGTAGGAGACTTTAACACGCCCCTTACTGAAATGGACAGATCATCCAAGAAAGATCAACAAGGAAATAAAGGCCTTAAATGACACACTGGACCAGATGGACATCACAGATATATTCAGGACATTTCATCCCAAAGCAACAGAATACACATTCTTCTCTAGTGCACATGGAACATTCTTCAGAATAGACCACATCCTGGGTCATAAATCAGGTCTCAACCAGTATCAAAAGATTGGGATCATTCCTTGCATATTTTCAGACCACAATGCTCTGAAGCTAGAACTCAATCACAAGAGGAAATTTGGAAAGAACCCAAATAGAGGGAGGCTAAACAGCATTCTTCTAAGGAATGAATGGGTCAACCAGGAAATTAAAGAAGAATTGAAAAAATTCATGGAAACAAATGATAATGAAAACACAACGGTTCAAAATCTGTGGGACACAGCAAAGGCAGTCCTGAGAGGAAAATATATAGCGGTACAAGCCTTTCTCAAGAAACAAGAAAGGTCTCCAATACACAACTTAACCCTACACCTAAAGGAGCTGGAGAAAGAACAAGAAAGAAAGCCTAAACCCAGCAGGAGAAGAGAAATCATAAAGATCAGAGCAGAAATCAACGAAATAGAAACCAAAAAAACAATAGAACAAATCAACGAAACTAGGAGCTGGTTCTCTGAAAGAATTAATAAGATTGATAAATCCCTGGCCGGACTTATCAAAAAGAAAACAGAAAGGACCCAAATAAACAAAATCATAAATGAAAGAAGAAATCACAACCAACACCAAAGAAATACAAACAATTATAAGAACATACTATGAGCAACTCTACGCCAACAAATTTGACAATCTGGAAGAAATGGATGCATTCCTAGAGACATATAAACTACCACAACTGAACCAAGAGGAAATAGAAAACCTGAACAGACCCATAACCAGCAAGGAGATTGAAACAGTCATCAAAAATCTTCAGACAAACAAAAGCCCAGGGCCAGATGGCTTCCCAGGGGAATTCTACCAAACATTTAAAGAAGAATTAATTCCTATTCTCCTGAAACTTTCCAAAAAATAGAAATGGAAGGAAAACTTCCAAACTCATTTTATGAGGCCAGCATCACCTTGATCCCAGAACCAGACAAGGATCCCATCAAAAAAGAGAATTACAGATCAATATCCTTGATGAACACAGATGCGAAAATTCTCACCAAAATACTAGCCAATAGGATTCAACAATACATTAAAAGGATTATTCACCACGACCAACTGGGATTTATTCCAGGGCTGCAAGGTTGGTTCAACATCCGCAAATCAATCAATGTGATACAACACATTAATAAAAGAAAGAACAAGAACCACATGATACTCTCAATAGATGCTTAAAAAGCATTTGACAAAGTACAGCATCCCTTCCTGATCAAAACTCTTCAAAGTGTAGGGATAGAGGGCACATACCTCAATATTATCAAAGCCATCTATGAAAAACCCACCAGAAATATCATTCTCAATGGAGAAAAACTGAAAGCTTTTCCGCTAAGATCAGGAACATGGCAGGGATTTCCATTATCACCACTACTATTCGACATAGTACTAGAAGTCCTAGCCTCAGCAATCAGACAACAAAAAGAAATTAAAGGCATCCAAATCGGCAAAGAAGTCAAACTCTCACTCTTTACAGATGATATGATACTTTATGTGGAAAACCCAAAAGACTCCACTCCAAAACTGCTAGTACTTGTACAGGAATTTAGTAAAGTGTCAGGATATAAAATCAATGCACAGAAATCAGTTGCATTTCTCTACACCAACAACAAGACAGAAGAAAGAGAAATTAAGGAGTCAATCCCATTTACAAATGCACCCAAAACTATAAGATACCTAGGAATAAACCTAACCAAAGAGGCTAAAAATCTATACTCAGAAAACTATAAA